>JACXGM010019676.1:0-12888 GCA_016801145.1 Umbra pygmaea
ATATATTTTATTGTGCAAAGAATGAATGTTGAGTTGTTAACGTAATTACTCCACATCGTCACTAAGGAAGCGCAGTCGAAAAGAGAAAATAACCAACCTTTACAGCAGGTGGCGATATGTGCTCATAGCACCAGTCCGCCATTAGGTCGAAGAAGAAGAAGAAGAACGTCATAACGACAGCTCCAACCAATGTGGTTCACACCATGGATCTGCGACACAGGTACCATGGTTTCGGGAAACAGTAGTGACTAGCTAGTTGATTTCTTTAAAGATGCATCGTACTATGGTGGTTAAACCACCGAGTTGCATCGTTGTACGGGAAACGCACCCCAGGGTCATTAGCATACAAATCATCCTCATTAAAAACTGGATTTTCCTCCGCAGCCTCCAGGCAAACCATCACTGCATCCAGTGATCAAGCGCATCACCCTATTGTTTTTACAAAGTAAAATGGTCTCAAAACAGATGAATTACATGAAGATTTTTGTTGTTGTTGAATGTATTTTACAACAGTAGAATATGAAAACAAATTTATTGATAATATCAAGTGATAGCTATGCTGTAGTATCCTGTTTTCCTATTGTTTTATCCTTTGTAGGATTCTAATTCTTAAGTCTATATAATGAAAATCCACCACAGTTCCTTTATTCACAGATAAACTAGTTTTACTTTTCTTTCTGTTTTTTTAGTTGATGTAGAATGGAAAAAATATATTAACTAACATATGCAGATAACATTTGTTGCAAAATTAGATGTATAGGCTATAGTGCAGCTAAAGCTCTGTGCTTTGCCGTTTTATTCATTTTCAAATTCAGTCTTAATCATGTTTTTTTCCCTGTTTTTCCTGGATATATTAAAATCAGATTTTCATACTGTTGGTTATTATTTTAATTAAACTTGTGCTTTGTGTTTGCTAATTGGAGATTATTATTTTTTCATTATTTTGATATCCTGCACATCCCAGAAGATTAATTACTGGTAGGCTATATTTTTTGTTATGCCTCTTTGGATAACTTGATAATATGGCCATATGCATGAGACAGCTTTAAAAAAATATATATATCAATGACTGTTTCATTCAATTCATTATTGTTTGCCCATTTAATATTTTGTTCCCAGCGTTTTTCAAAGCTGAAAACTTTAATTATCTTTTATCTAAATTCTAATGGCATAAACCTCTTCAACGTGTTGAATCGTGAATTTACCTCACGACAATGCGTTCGAAATTCTGTTCTCCCGAGAGCGCGTGATGCAGCATAAAAGGTGACAGATAAAAATATATTTTTAATTACCTCTATATTAGTAAGCTTTGGGTCATGTGTCATTGTGTAAAACCTTATTTTAATGAATGATTCATAATGCTGTGAAATAATAAGCTACAGAGAGTAAATCTGTTTATAATGTGGTTATATTGTTACTATGAAAATAAATAAACAATTGTGAGTAAACAATGACACAAACTTACATGACTGTATTTTTCATTGGATTTTATTTGTACATTACATTAGCAGTGTATAGGTGCATGTTCAGTAAATACAAAATGAAATATGGAAGGGTACTGTAAACTGTCAATGTGCCATTATTCAACATTACACTATTGTTTCTAATCAAATCTCATTTTCTTCTGGCCCACAGTCAGCACATAACTTTGGCGATTTGTGAGAGCAAGAAATGAAAACAAAAAGATTGCATCTCACACAACGTTCATCTGTTTTATTTTCTCTACATTTTCGTACCTGACGCTGTGTCTTCATCCTGGAAATGAGCTGCTCTGCCTGGGTAAGGGGAAGAACTGAGTTTGCTGCCTCTTTCGTGGATGTCTATTCCATCATGAAGTCAGCACGAAGCTTACATGCCAGCTCCATGATGAAGTCTCTACTGCTGATTCATTTTATTTATTACATCATGATCTCTGTGAAAATAATTACATAATGAAGTGTAGGTGAATATATATGAAAATATGGAAAGTTTGAACAGTGCTGTTGTAGAAATCGAGGCTTCAAGTAATTTTTTTTCCCGGTCAGCAGTTTTGTTATAGCTTGTAGATGCAAAAAAAATAACTTTGCTCGTAAATGTCTATTGGATTACAATCTAAAAAAATATTAAAGTAGATCCATTCTAAAATGCACAATGCATATACTGAAGATTCCAATTAAACTCCATGTAGCCTAGTGCCATACTATGACTGAGCTTGTGAAGAACAATATTTCCTTGCTCACCTGAATATTATTATACATTCATATTGACTACTTCTTGTTGACATGCATGTTGCTAATTGACATCTAGACTTTGTTTGCTCATGGCTTCATGTAATGCAAAGCAGAAGCGGCAATTCTCAGGCATATTTCTGATGTGTGCGATGTTGAGTGAGCTGCTGTGTGTGGTTCAAATGTGCAATTGTTCCACACAAAAAATTAACAGTTTATAATATTTATTTATAAATTCAAGCTCAAATGTTATTTCATTACATATTTTGTTAGTTAGTGTAATATTCAACATGTAGAATTGCCGGTACATGAGTAAACTTAGCCACATTTGCAATTGGGATTTTTGTTTAACTTCAGGTATATGGTAGCATTGTAAACAATAATTATGTTATTTTAGATCTTCCCATCAACAAAGGACAAAGCTAAATTGAGTATGTGTGAAACAGACTGAGATAGGGTCTGTGAAATGGATTGCAAGCTTAGAGCTTTCTGAAATAATGTCACATACAAATCAAATGTTCAATTGCTCTACAAAGCAAATTGGTAATTTGATAATATTTCTTTTGTAAATTCGGACAAAAAATATATTTGTTGTCACTGGTTTTGTCCATGCATTTGCCGACATTCTCTAAAGTGTAAGTCTTGTATATTCATGGCCCCTCCTCCACCCCCTCACACCCCCTCTTACAAAATATCATAAAAACAATCTGGTATTGAAAAGCCTGATCAGAGCCCGTATTTATCAAGCTTCTCAAAGTGCCATTTTAGTCTTAAGTGCTGAGAAATGACAAAATGTACTCCTACTCTCAAACTTAAATATAAAAGCAAGTTATCAAATTTCTCAAAGCTAAGAATCACTCTTACTCTCCCAGCTATTTAAGACTGCTCGAGAGTTCTCTCAAGTTGTTAGGAGTTGCCAGTAGGCGCTTTTGATGGCTGAGACAGAGACGTGAGCAAATCTTTTAGGAGAGGAAGAATGTTTTTTTAATTGTTTGACATTGCGCCGTTAAAGGTACAATATGTAGTTTTCCAAAATGATAACAAAAGACGTACTATACATTAAAAAAGCAAACATCACTATACCTATATTATATATATTTCTTAGTTGTGTACTTACATTATCCTAAATGTTTTCACCAACTTTCAAACCCATAGAAATTTGTAATGTAATTCGAAGACACGGGACGTTTCAGTTTGTCTTCCGTCAATGGGGTCATATAACCTTTGACTGGTCTAGTTGTTCTAAGTTAGAGGGAACCGCCAAACATAATGTGAAAAAAGTTATAATATTTTAAATAATACATTACTTTGTCAGTGAACATTTTTTCTGCCAGAGATTGGAAGGTTGTCATTGACGATGATAACAAAACCCATGATCCCACGCTACTTCCCCACGTCATCCAAGTACATCTTTTGCTATTGTTTTGATTGAGAGATCCCTAGCGGCCAAAAACTACATATTGTACGTTTAATTAAAAACTGTATTGTTTGGACAGAGCAGGTATCATCTTCGTCAGTGACTGAGTGAGGAACACCTTTTCACCAGTGACACTTAGAACTTTCCGTAATCCCTTTTAGATATGTGCAGATTAAATGTTGAATTGTTCTACAAAGCAAATGTGTTATTTGATAGTATTTCGTTGTAAATTCAATCACAAAATGTATTGAATTACTTAATTAGCTACAACATGAATATAGCCTAGGCTAAATGTAAAATTATGGATAGCAGAGTGTCATAGTTGTAAAATAATCTGCGACAATTCTAAAACACATGATAGCCAGTCACATTATTTATTACATTGTATTGCAAACACTAAAGTAAAAAATATTTTAGGACATGATACACAATATTTAGTAACTTCTCTGCCAGGGCTAAAGATCTTTTGTCTGAGGTTATTGGTCATTCAGCCCATGACAGCATTTATTCAGTGAGAGGTGCTTAGCGTCTGGGTACCAAGATAATTGCCTGGATACCAACGCCAGGAGGCATGTGATTTTAGTATGAATTAGGGGTAAAACAACATGGAAATCATCTATAAATCGATTTTTGGAAATTGGACAATGGAATAATGTAAAATAAACATAATTAGGAAAAATCAAGGAAGGAGGAGGGTGTAGCTTTCAAAATCACGGATTTACTTTAGTTACAAACTCAAACGCCAGATGGGGTTGGCATTTGGCGGTTCTAGTGTTAAAACAGTTTGGCCCCATATGGTTAAAATGTTTGGAAGGCCATACCAAAGTTTCCAATATTGTAGCCAAGTGTAAATGATGTTTTAGGTAGGTAGGAATAAGGGTGTTGCCCTATTAAGTTAGCAGCCTAGCTTATTATCGCAGTCAACATAGTGGTCTAAATATTTCTCATATAACTTCTCTGATATTAGAATACAATACACATGAAAAGGGGAAAAAGGTCTAATGACACCCAGTAGCTAGGTCAATTATATGTTGCCTTATCCTGTCTAGGTCAATTTACGCAAGGGCAACATTTTATCCTATTACCCTGTTTTTATTTAACTTCCCAATAAGATTTACCTAATTTTGTATCTCTGTTGAGTCTTCCAGCTCCTGGCAGCTATACAAGGCAACATTGTTAGATTTCTTTTGTGCATTATGATGCTAATAATTTTTTAAGTCCAGATCGGGCACCTATGGGTAAGTATAGTCTGTGAACATAATCATCCCATGCATGATCCGACCTATGGCTTCCGTATTGGATTTGCAGTGCGAAAAGAATCAGTTGCTGGGCAACATGTGGTTGGATGAACCATGTGCGCGCCCCTCGTCATCCCACAGATCTGCCCAAGGAGTTGCAGAGAATTGGGAGGGGAGAAAAGTGAAGAAAATAATTCACACAACCAAAATTGCCAGGGCTGTGCCCCACCTAGTTGTGCATGGCCAGACCTTGGGTAACAACAGAAGGACTGAAAAGAATGCTAGTTTTTTTTTACACATTCAGAAGTAGAGAAAAATTAGTTCCGGTGAGTGTACAACCAATCACAAGTTTGGGTAAGAGTGTCACAGTTCAAATGAGATTGGAGGCTGCCGGAGGCTGTGGCAGAGGCGAGGCAGCCATCTTGTGAGGGTTGGCTGCCATCTTGTGAAGGGGACAGAACCTGGTCTGCAGCAGGCGGGTGAACCCACTGTGGTCCTCCAAGAGAGGGTGGTCTGCCTCCTGCAGGGCCTGGGTGAAGGTAAGGGCCCCACCCTCTAACCAGGAAATAGTGAGGACCACCAGGTCCCTCTCGGATAGGGTACTATCCTCCCACCTCCGCCTTAGACCCCTAACCAAACCTATTCGGGGCATAGGGTCCCTAATGTGGGACATGAGGGGAGCCCTAGGGACAACTACCGGAGCCCTACGGGCAGCTACTGGTGCCCTAGGGACTTAAACTGGAGCCCTAGGGGTGCTAGCCTGGGAGCTAGAGAGAGTGCTAGCCTGGGAGCGAGAGGGACAACTATTACTTCCAGCCGGACAGTTAGTGGGCATAACAACATTCATGCGGGGAGCCCTCAATACTGGACTAACACCTTGGACTTGGGTATTGTCACAGCTAACCTGTGAGCTATCTAAGGACACACAGGAACTCGTACTAAAGGTAGCCTGAGAGCTAGTCTGAAAAACATTGGAGCTAGTCGTACTGCTAGCCTGGGAGCTAGTCAAAGTAACAGAGACACATAAATAACTCCAACATAAACACCATGCCCAGCACTGAACAGAAAAAATAATGTATTCCATAACATCAGGAGGAGTCCATTTCTCAGTCTGTCGTAACAGCCCACACAGGGTTGGCTGTTACAAGAAGGGGTGGAAAATTCAGCAGGAATTGCAGTCACGCTTTTAACGAAGCAGTAGCGGAAAGGCAGTGACGTCCCTACCCTTTGTGTTACATTTCCAGTCCATCCACTATGCTCAACATGTCATGCTAAGTTGTCCAGAAGTCTATACTACTGTATAGCTATTCAATGATTGCAGAAGTAGCCGCCTGGCTTGTCTGGCAACAACTTAGTGGGAGGGGATGCACTTTGATTAGACAAGTGTATTTTTAACACTAAATTGTGTTATTTCCTTTCTAATTTGTCACAATTTCATATTTCCCAGAATGCACAATTCATATTTCCCAGAATGCACTAGTCAGAAGGTTGCCAGTTCGATTCCCGACTGAGCCAAATGTTGTTGTGTCCTTGGGCAAGACACTTTACCCTAATTGCTCCCAGGTCGTTGCTGTAAATAAGAAATTGTTCTTAGTCAACTTACCTGGTTAAATAAAGGTTAAATAAATAAAAAAATTGAGTCAAATAATATCTAGGGTGCCTAAAACCTTTGCACAGTACTGTACTTTCATGTAGGGGAGAGCACGTTTGACATGATTTATGAGGTGAATGCATCGTATAAGGTTAATGGTAGAATATGTCACCTGAGACTTTGTAAAAAAGTGCTATGCCTATGTGTCTGATTTTCAGCTGGCGCTGGTAGTCAGGTTGCATCCGGCACTATGTCCTTTGTTTAAGTGCACAGTCACAATTAACAGCAGTGGAGCTGGAAAAGCACTTAAGATGTGGTCACAACAAAGGATCATTGTTTTCACAGTTTGACAGTTCTACTCTTTGATGAAATGGGTAAAACCTTAAAGAGAGAAACTGAAACTCATAGTGATCCTATTGTCACTAGAATAGATCTTCAAAAACACCAAGGTTTGTTGATTTCATTTTCAAGTGTTCATTTAATGTAACAGCTCAGATAACACTGTATAGTTAACACTTGAAAATAAACACCAAACAATTTGCTCTGAATCCTGGGGAGAGATTTTCCAGTTTGCACTGCCTTGTGCGGTTCCGCCGTGGCAAATCAGAGATGCAGTGGTCACTTTTTAACTTGTGACCACTGTATCGTAGCAGTTGTGCAAAGCAGTGACCTAGTCTCTTACTTTGACGAAGTTGGCTCATTGAGGCTCAGTGCCCGGGCTAATCTCTTCCTCCCTTTCATAGAACAAGCATATACCATGCACACAAAATCCAATTCCAGAGGCTGAAATAAATCTAGCACAAATGGTATTAACCAGTAGGTCATTACTGCCTATTTGATGCAGCACTCACACCTGGGCCTTGCTCCTTGGGCTTACAGCTGATACATTATAGAAACTGTGTGCAGATGTTTGCCATGGCAATGATAAACCAGGCTGTAACCTGTGACTGCAATTAGCAGTCTCTTATAACACATTAATAACATTTAAAATGTGTTACCCCCACAGCAAAACAAGACATATTTTCAGGACTCTACTGTCCTGTAATACACTCTCCCCATTATAAAATTAACAGTTTCAGGGCCTAGGTGTATCTAAAGCAAACGGTTAAAGATGCACTATGTAACTTTACATTTAATATTTTTTTCCCCATAATACTGCATGTATTGCTTGGTAGTAGATATTGGTAAATGTTGATTTTGCTATGCAAATAGTGTTGACGTTTTCAATCCATGGATCCAATATACACGTTCCTAACATTTACGAGCCCTGTAACAGAGATTTTGTAGTTTTTTTGTAGTTACATAGTGCAGGTATTCTAAACAGGGGCACAGATGGCTCAGCGGTTAGGGAGGCAGACTTCTTAAATACAATTTAAATAAAAAAGTTTAAAATGAACACAATCATTGTACAAACGTACATGTATAAACAAAATCAATGAGCCATCACATAAATATAAGGTGAATTTGTCCAAGAGACTCAGCCAATGAAATAGATACATTGATGTATGGCATCAATAGACTCAAGGTTGTGACAATCGATACAACCACTTCATGACAATGGCAGGTTGAGAGAAGGTTTTATGTTATTATGGAGGATTACAGTACAAGGCTTGTGTTTCATTTCCCTGACCTTGACTGCTGAGCCCCATGTTCGCACCTATACATCACGGCTACAATGTTGCTAGCAAATGACGTTTGTTCACCCTCTGCTTTCCATAGTTGTCATTTGAGCCCTGGATAGAGCTATGACAGAGCGTTTGTTACTGCTGTTTTGAGCTATTTCCTCTGCTTTCATCTTGATTCAATACAAATGGAATGGCCCCGACCTACAGTGTTCACAGCAATTAGACCAGCAATCAATTATTTTGTATTACTGTAGGTTGAAAAAGTATCTACTGTGAACATTCCTGACGGCAGTGAATAATGTAGGAGAAATAACATTTGTGGTAATTTAATATATATTTAATATTCAGTTGGGACCATAATATTTGCACATTGGCTCCAAACTGGATTTTATGTTTTTTTTCATGGCTTTCTCCTCGCCACACGTCCATTATTGCCCAGCTTTGTGGAGCGTCCGGGTTACAGTTGTGCCATGGATGGTATCTTTCATCTCTCCAGCTTCCTCAGAGTTACCATTAGCCTCTTGGATGCTTCTCTGGCTAATGCCCTCCTTACTCGGTCACTGAGTTTTCTTTGATAGCTCCATGGTCGTCATGATGCTTTTTGTTTACATATGCTCTCTAAGAAAATATGGGGCCTTCTAGAAACAGGCGCATTTATTTTGGAATCATGTGACATTTTGATTGCACACAGGTGGACTCCATTCACCTAATTCAGTGAGTTTTGAGGGTAATTGGTTGGGCAAGAGCTTATTTAGGGGTTTCACAGAGAGGGGGTGAATACTTATGTAACCAACACATGCCTGTTTTTTAGTAATTTTTTTTGGGTCACAATAAAAATATTTTGCAAACCAGCAACCAACCACAGGGACTTAAATACCTAACTTCTCAAAATAAAGGTAAACAGCTGTGGATGATTGTGACACAAACAGGCAATCTAATGGATAATGGATGATATGTGATGTCCGGGAAACAAAAACACAAAATGGAGTCAGTGGGCTGGAGCCCTGAGGTCCCCACCACTAAAGGCACAGCTCCAGCAGCGGACAGACCCCCCCATCAGGAGAGCGACCCCAATGCCTCCACCAGGAGCAAAGAAGTGAAGGAGAGTCGGCCTTCCTGGTGTGGGAGTCGTTGAATCTGGTCTGCTGACTTCATATCAAAAGAATGTGAAAGATATTGAAAGGATCTGAATAGAGGAATGGTCCAAAATCTCTTCAAATGTGTTCCTTAACCTAGTCAAACATTACTGGAAGAGACTATGCTGTTATCCTTGCCAGAGGTGGATGCACTAAGTATTGAATATGTGTCCATATTTATGGATCCTTGAATTTGGTGAAATTTATTTTGTAATTGTGTGAGTTTGGTTGGGTACATTGCAACATTAATAAAGTACAGTGTTTCTCAAATGTTGTTGGTTTATCTCTAGAATTATAATTTTTATGTTTTAAAAGTGTTGTTTGTGCATTGCAAGTCAGGGGTGCCAGGATTTATTTGAGCCCACTGTATTCCAGTTATATTCTACACTCACAAAAGATTTCGGTAACACTTTATTTAACGCCCATATACATAATGCATTATAAAGCATTATACATGTACTCATAATGTAGTAATAATGCATTATAAGCATAGTTATAGACACTCATAAAGACTCATGAATACTGATAATCCTGTATACAAGTATTCATAATGCATTATAAGTATAATCATAATCACTTATAATGTACAACAACACAGTGTTACCAAGATTTCAAATGAAACTAGAAAAAAAGTTTACAGTAGTAAATATGGTGGGCTTGAAGGAAAAGCAGATGAGTGGGAAGTGCAGTAGGAGTAACTAGGAGAACTAGTATGCATAAGAGTTGGAATAGGAAATTGGGGAGTAAGGAGATGAACAATGGAAAGTAAGGTGAGATGAAGGAGGAGGAGGAGAAAGGGTAGGGGTGAAGCAGGAGAAGGAGGTGTGGGAGGAAACAAACAAAATATTTAAGAAAAATTGGTTTTGAGTTAACTAAGGCTGATGACGAAATTATGTTAATTAACATAATCATAGATGATTCACATTGAATAGCTTAAAAATCTGAAACAAAGTAGTTTTTTTCCTCACTAGCTTGACTGGTTCAAGAGATAGTGTTTTTGGGTTAATGAACATTCATTATGCAAATTGCGGTAATTAACACACACATAATTGATTAATGTTTGAGAATGTTAAGTTGCAATTACCTAAACAGAATAAACAGACTTGGTTTCGTCTCTCTAGCGTGAATGTTTCAAGAGATACTGTTTCAGTGTTAATTCATGTTAATTATGCAAAGTGCGGTAATTAACAATCATAGATGATACACATTGTAGCAACAGATGTACCACACACAGATGTAACACACGCAAATGTAACACACAAAGATGTAACACACACGTAATACAAGCAGATGTAAAAATTCACAGCTGTAACGTTTACACAGTCAATAAACACACAGATGTAACATACACACAGACATTTGAAGTTGTGAATAGCCTAAACATCTGAAAACAGTTGGTTTGGTCTCAATAGCTTGATCAGATCATGACATACTGTTATTGGGTTAATTAATGTTAATTATGCAAATTATGGGAATTTACATAATCATAAGTGATACATATTGAAGAGTTTTAAGTAGCATCATCTTTATCATCTGAAAAAAAGTTGGTTTGGTGCCTTTAACTTAAGCGGTTCAAGAGCTACTTACAATGCAATATGCACCAATCATAAAAGCTTATTGTTTATAAACACTTAATAAAACTGTAAGTTAGGATGGTCTTATGCCTGGTTCAGATTACACAATTTTAGCCCGATTTTGGCACAATCCGTTTGACGTAGGGTGTCGTGGGGATTAGTAAACGGCAACGGGCATCGGGACGCAAGATTTGATCCATTCATCTCGTATAGTGTGTCATAGTGGGCAACAACAAACGTCGCGTCTGCAATGCTTCATGACATCACAACAAAAAGACTAACATGTTTAATATTTTTTTGTCCTCCACGATGGTTTCCGTCGTGAAACGGAGCAAAGGTTCATGGAGCTGTGGCAGCAGTACACCTGCCTGCAACGATAGAAATACAAAGCTCGCTGATTCATCCAGTATTTGTTAACATTTGTTCCTGAAAGTCAGTCGCTAGTTTCTCCTTCTTAATGACATCAAGCGCATCGTTAAAGACGGCACGCAATGACTGGTCAGGAAGCAACGTGTAGTCTGACACGTTTCTTGTCCAAGAAATGACAAGATTTTAGTCAAAATCGCGTAATCTGACAGTGACTATCGTAAAAGACAAAACATGGTGTCATCTCAACCATGCATTACACCTTGTAAATTGGTCATCACATCTTAATTGATCAAGAGGCACAACCATTTTGATTATGTCCAATTTATTTGCTCTGGCAATTAGTGACCCATTGTACTTCCACATGTTTTGGCAGTGCCCCGAAACCTGTGATGAGGTTTCCAGGTACTTATCTCTTATTATTGAAGAGACCATGCAATTTACTCCAAATATTCTTCCTATTCAAGGGAACATTGATGAAATTTTATAATTTGTCTGTTATTAAATAATTCATTTATTCATTCATAAGTCATTATTTGTGTCACGCTCGTGTGGATTGGAGAGAGTAGAGCCAAGGCAGGAACACAGTACTGTTCTTTATTCATCAACTGTCCCAGTAAAACATGGTACATGATATGGTACATTAATAGACAAGTACAGGATTGCACAACATCTTACTCTTAACCGTACACCTGATCAACCATACATGTAAGATATCTATACGACAATAACGTGGGAAGACACAAACTAATTAGATAGCTTATTGTCCGAACAAAATGTAGTTACGTACACAAGCACTCACTACTGAGGACAGGAAACCCCACATCATCCAACGTAACATTCCAACAATGAACCGCGCCATCTCTTGTTCACCTGGGCATAAAGAATACCGGCTGCATGTAATGAAACCTAATAAACCACTTATTAACTACAATGCCTGCCTAGAGCGCCAGGTGAACACGGGAAGGCGCCACACTCCATTTTCCATACTTGATACAGATCCCCCATATGAAACCCCATATACACATTTGAACATAAATCTGCAGTGCATACACTGGCATATAAATCCAAAAACACCCAAATTAAACAATATATACAAGGAGTCCAATTCTCAGTCTAATTTCTATTCTAGCCCACCCAGGGCTGGATGTGACAATTTGACTTTGTCACTCATCAGGTACTGTAGCTCTCTCACTCAGGGAGAGCAGGGCTGAGCTAGCGCGAGTTTTACAGCATTAGGTTATATGTCTCTGTGCAGATGAAAGAGCTTGATCCAACTTTGAAATAATTATAATTTGTGTGAAAAATTAACGTTCTTTCACAAAGAATACTCCAATATCTATATAGCATATACATTTTGTATGATAACGCCAGGTGTGTAGTTTTAAACGTTACCTTTTCTGACATCTATGCCAATGAGGAGGAAAAGCCAGATCGCTCGCATCTTCCTGGCATCAGTGCTGATTAGAGGGCAAGCTCAAGGTATCAAAAAGTCATATTTCTTCTAAATTCATAATTCATTATTTTGTAAACACATCATAGCTTGGCTCTATCAATGATATATTCTATAACTTTCTTTAAGTTAGAAAAATAAATGCATCCATCCATCCATCTTCATCTGCTTATCCGTGATCGGGTCGCGGGGGCAGCAGCTCCAGCAGGGGACCCCAAACGTCCTTTTCCCAAGCCAAATTAACCAGCTCCGACTGGGGGATCCCGAGGCGTTCCCAGGCT
>JACXGM010019677.1:0-18274 GCA_016801145.1 Umbra pygmaea
CCTCCATGCTCTTGAGACTGTACTGGGAGACACAGCAAACCGTCTTGCAACGGAATTTACAGATGAGCCATCCTGGAAAAGCTGGACTACCTGTGCAACCTGAATGGGCTGCAGGTACCACCTCATGCTACCAGTAATGACAAGGACACTAAAACACAACACTATAGAAGAATCAGTCAGTAAGGATGAGAGAGCACCTGTTGTCACTTTCATTTGCAACAAACAGGTGACATTGATTCACAATCACTTATGCATCCTAACTGGTAAGGTTGATATCCCTGAAGTTTAATTGACCTGGTGTTATATTGTGATCGTTGTATGCCCTTAAGTTTTTGATCAGTGTTTTTATGTGAAAGCCTTTTTTTAGGGGAGTGTCTGATTCATTCTCCTCTTCAGCAAAATTTAATGCAAGTTTAATCAGATTTAAGGAGATTGACATGGCCAGTTTTTACAACAAGTGACTGTATTAGAAATGACATTAATGTATAAAGAACTATATATCTTTAAAATAATGGTAAAAATACTAGATATACCTTAATGTAAAATACTGCTATTTTACACTGTACTAGATGTTGGTTTATCTTTGTAATCGTAGCCACATTCAACCATAATTCTAAAATACTGAAAATAACGTATTAATAACGTTTAATGTATGTAAACTTTTAAACAAATTACTGTAAAATTACTTTTTTTTACAGTGTTATGAATGGGTTTAATTGCGAAAATTGCGTTTTTTACAAAAATTGTCTGTATTAGAAATGACATATTTATGTATAAAAAAGGTAAATATCTTTAGATTAACGGTAAATGTAGATAAAACATAATAGTGTAAAATACAGTTTTTTTACAGTTTATTACTGTATTAAACTCTGTAATAAAACAGATTATTTGCGTATTTTGTCATTATAGATTTTTACCGTTTATTTACAGGACAACTGTAAAATTATGGGTTATTTCTGTAATTTTATCTACATTTGACCTTTATTCTGAAATACAGAAAAAAGCATGTAAAATTTTACAGAAACTTACTGTAAAAATACATATTTTTTTTACAGTGCAGTGTATTTTTTGTTGAACTGTGGTGATTGTTTTGTTGTTGGTGTTGTTTGATGTTGTTGCTGTTATTGTTTTATTTAATCACAATAAACCTTTAAATACTATTTCAAAAAATATATAAAAATATTTGCTGACAAATGCATATTCTACTGTCAGCACTGGAGGGCAAGGGACTCCCTCTACTGGCGCTCACAGGATCCAGCGCTCGGCGTCCCCCGTCTTTCTTCTTTTCAAAAAAGAAACTCGAAGATGCAGGTGAAGAGGAAGGACTATATACCCCTGTTGTAGCGATTCCGAGACGTATGTTTTCATTGGTTTTTCCACATATGACAGAGGATACACATGACCCCTAGGCAGTACCGAATCTGGAAGGAGATCTATGGCACAATCTCAGGCCCGGTGGGGTGGTAATTTAGCTGCCTTGGTTTTCGAGAAAACATGGGCCAGGTCCAAGTTTTCAATAGGGATGGGAGTGTTGGAGGCACTGTCCGGCCCTCAGCAAAATCGGCATGCACCTACCCAGACGTCCTTGCGAACACCCCTCAATGGATCTGTCAGACCAAGAGATAGACGGGTTATGGAAAGCTAACCAAGTGTAGCCTAATATTATAGAAAAGGAAGATGTGTCGAGAACGTGGAATGTTATCTGCTCTGAATGTTGTTTCTCACATGTCATGGTAACAGGTATAGTGGTGCATGTTACTAATCCTAAGCTGAGTGGTCTACGGTCTAATGCATGGACTAATAAAGGTTTGTCAATTGTGCACAACGACACCGTTCCAGCGCAGTGTCCGCCAAATCGCCAATATGTACCGGACAGGCTTATTAGTTGGGCTCACACCACTCCATCCTCTGGTCATCCTGGTATCGGCCGCACCATTTGTTGCTTGACCAGCAGGTATTGGTGGCCATCCTTAGCTAAGGACGTGAGGGTTTACGTTTCCTCCTGCTCGGTTTGTGCCCAGAGTAAAGTGCTGCGGCACCTACCTGCAGGGAAATGAATGGCTTTTCCTGTGCCACAACGGCCCTGGTCGCATTTATCGATTGATTTTATAACTGATTTGCCGCCCTCTGAGGGGAATATTGCGATTTTGACCATTGTGGACAGGTTCTCCAAGGCCTGCCGTCTCCTACCTCTGCCTGGAGTGCCGCGGAGACTATATTCACCCATGTTTTTTTCGGCATTATGGCATTGTGGAGGACATCGTGTCGGACCGTGGTTCCCAGTTCACTTCCCATGTCTGGAAGGACTTTATGGAAAGGTTGGGGTCACGGTCAGTCTCACCTCAGGGTTCCGGGTGCGGGAGACTCCGCCCGCCTCCGTTGGAGCTCGAGGGCGGTTTGGCTTACTCTGTCCGGCCATCCAGGATTCGAGGCGGCGGGGGGGGGGCTCCAGAACCTCATGGACTGGGAGGGTTACGGTCCTGAGGAGCGGAGCTGGGTTCCGGCCGAGGATGTCCTGGCCCCGGCCTCCTTCGCACTTTCCACCTGCGCCGGCCGGACCGCCTGGCTCCGTGTCCGCGGGGCCAGCCCCTGGGCAGGGGGGTCGTGCCGCGGGAGCTGGGCGTCAGGGAGGGGGTACTGTCAGCGCTGGAGGGCAAGGGACTCTACTGGCGCTCACAGGATCCAGTGCTCGGCATCCCCCTTCTACTGACACCACTGTTCCACTCCCTGCTCTCCTCCTCTCCCCACAGCTGCCAATTATTGGGCAATCTGGCCCGTTATATATGTTATTGTTTCCGTTTAGAGGTTGTGGGGTATTGTTGCTACATTACGGCATTGTTGTGGAGTACGTTATATTCACTTTCACTGTGCGTAAACAGGTCCTTTATGATAATAGCAAATACAGTGTATTAGTGCATAGTTTTCCCTCTGAGTAATGGGACTTGCTCTGTGTTTTGTTCATCGTTTTGTTCTGCTGTTTCATGCTCCGTTGCTTCTTATTAAACTGAAAGAACGCACTACCTGCTCCTGATTCATTCCTCCCAATCCATGACATCTACATAGATCTACCACATGTAGATTATTAACTCCAGAAAATGCCTTGCATACATAAGCCTACTGTCCAATGAATGAATTGAAATTAACAATTACCTTGTGCTAACAATCTGTAACCTTCTTGTCTGTAGCCAGGGTCAGTGGAAATAAAATATGATTACAATCTGATTACATTGTATTCTGATTCTGCCCAACTGTGTCCTCCAGTTATTGTGTATTATGACATGATTTCTCTAAAACAATGATGCATTCATGCTGTTACTAAAAGCAGAGTTATGATATAATTATAGGACAATGTGTTTCTTTAAATCCAAACTAAACCCACATGAAGGAGCCAGTTATGTATTATATGAGCAGGCTTAGTTTGGCACTTCCATGTCCTATTTTCATTCATTTCACTAAAATGTGTATTTTCCCGACTCATCAAAGCAATCAATAGTTTGGCTCTGAATTATTAATCACATTATGTAATCATCTGTCAATGGTTGAAGGATGTATTCTAATGCATTGCATCCCATAATCTGCCTAAATGTACACACCATTCTCAATTGTCACACCTTAGCCGTTGCTCATGGTAACTAAAACTAATTTTAATTATGATGTTGGCCAATGGTTCTCTGGGGTAATCCATCTCTCCACGGCAACATAAGTCTGGGAATCCAGCAATTAATGAATCACTTTAACAGAGAGTTACCTACAAGCAGCCTCTATTTTTAACAGACTTCATAGCACTGCAGGCAGATATCTATACTGTAGTAGGATGGGTTCATACTTATGAGTTGCACAGCTGCAACTGCCATTATATGTTCACAGTTTCTATCCTTGGCACTTAACCTCTCTACCTCCTTGACAAAATAAAAATGGATGTGCTACATTTTTTCATGATAGATAAATGGAAGATTATGGCAGATGGGGATGAGGCTGGGGGGAATTGTCACAAGGCTGAAAACAGAACATCTTTTGATATTGTCTGTCACATCCCCCCAAGCTATGGATGGATAGAGTGGGGAAGTATGAATTGTCAATTTGGCCCTGAGAGGCAGGGAGATGTTGTTAACGAGTTTGTTTCCTGGAAAAAGGTCAACAGCCTGGGTATTGATCAAAAGTTCAATACAGGGTTTCAGTGGAATAATCAATAACGGCCTCATGGTAGTGTCAATGAAAGCAGTCATTCTTGGGCAGGTTCTCCGCAGCACAAACAATTTCCAAAAAAATAATAAACATGCCAAGTGATGCATTAACAGCCCCAGAACACACACACGGTGACCAAACAAATGGTGTGTGAGGCAAATAAATTGATGTTGTGTAGTGAATGTGAAGATGCTATTGGTTGGATTGTTCAAGCCAGTAGGAAAACAGCTGTCAAGTTCTCTCCCCAGACTTGTTCAAGTAACATACATATGGATGAATGTTTGGATCCAAAGACTTACACAACCTATTGACAAAATAGAGAGATTTAATATAGTCAGAGTCAATTAGGCACTCGAACAATGCAGTGGTATGGCCCGGAAAGATGAAAACCAATACCTGGTAACTAAAGTGGCAATTAATCAATAAAATTTGAGCTGGTTAATCTAGTCATAGAATAACCATGGTTTAGTTACATGCACGCATAGCTGTTCAGATCTATAACGCGCTATAATGACCTGGTCACCTATTTTTAATGATCTGTTCCTATTTATGGGGGAATGGTTGGGGACGGGGTAAAGGAGGGCGGGCTTATCGGGAGTAGAAGTGAAGATCGAGAGAGAAAATCAGAGCGTTTCCGTGTTTTCTGCAGCAGGCGAGTCTTTCGAGGCTGGTAATGTGAGGTTATTCATACCAAACAAGACAAAGGACACGGTTTATATGATTACACGTAACATTTCATCCTTACAATAGAAACCACCGAGGATATCGAAAGTGTGGTTTTCATTGCTCAGTAAACGGATGCAAAAATATGCGGATGATCACAGCATCTGTTACAAAATCTCGATTCACAGGAGGCATCTTAAAGGACAGACAGGAGAAGCCAAAACGTCGAGTCATTCGATAATGAAAACCTTAATTGAAAGATCACGTTCATGTTTGGCTCACCACATATTATATGGATACCGAATGGGTATATAACGAAGCTTATTATTTTCAAGCATTCAGCCATGTTAATGGGTATGACAGCGGTCATCTCAGCATTGCGCCTCTACGAAATATAAATGTAACAAAACGAATGAACACAAAACACAGGCAACAAACTCATCAATGTGTTAAAGAGGAGAACGAGCAACATGGAAAGATGTCGCTGTACTGTAAGGTTAGTCGATGGTATAGAAGAACTGTTTTATATTTTTTAATAGATTAGTTATGATTTGGTATTTGACAAGTTCTTTGTTTTTGCTTTTTCATAAAGCGCAACATGTAGCCTATTTTCTGTGCATGCTTTAAAATCACAACTCCCGCATAGTGTTCGTTGATGAGAGAGACGCTGTTT
The DNA here is from genome assembly GCA_016801145.1 of Umbra pygmaea. Lineage (NCBI taxonomy): Eukaryota > Metazoa > Chordata > Actinopteri > Esociformes > Umbridae > Umbra > Umbra pygmaea. The sequence goes on from JACXGM010019677.1 coordinate 5,522, forward strand.
CCTACAGAGAAATATTGTCACGGAACGCCTGATATTTCTTTAAGTATCAGTCTACCAAATGCTTACAAAACGATTTTATGCATATCCTGCACTACTTATATATGCCATCTATAGTTTCAATTTATTTGCCCAAACATCCCTGGGGCCAAATTGAAAATGTAGGCCTCCGTTTTTTTACCCAAAGTGGATTGCTAGTCAGATTGTTATCTCATGCAGAGGGGGCACAATCCATGATCAAACAGCATCCCATTTTCTTGACTTAAGACTATTCACCATGGAAGCCCCATGTGGACGATGCTGGCGACTGCAGTACAACAAATATGGAGAGAAGGGTGGATATGTAAACAAACATTTGTGTTAGATTAGAAAAATAATCTATTTAACATCCCCATTGTAGTTGCATTCTCTGAGTTTTCTAGAGGCTGACTTCAATGGACCCTTTAAATCGTTTGACTGGTGGACAAAGCAAGTCACCTGGCGATGTCTTTGGCACAGCAGTGAAAAACATGTAAGCAAACCTACTCAGACGTGCTGGGCCTGACAATCGTGCCGCTACTCGTGATATAAAGGATATTTTAAACACCTCAGGGCAAATGATATTGTTTACATTTGAAATGAGCATACATGGAATGAGAGTGAAAATGTAGTCCTACATTGGAACGTTGAAATAGTATCTTGAGGAATTGCACACATCCTGAAGCACTACGACCGTATTTTCACTTTTCTACGACCAGAAGTATACAAAACCTAGTCAGCATTTACCATGCCTCGCAACCGGGCCTTCTCAGAGCCAGAGTACTCGGCAGAGTATTCAGCAGACTGCTCAGTGACCCTACCATCAGACCCGGGCCAGGCTGTCGGGCGCACCAACGAGGTGACAGTTCGGAGCCAAGGATGCTGTCTCTGTCTCCCACGCTTCATGCGCCTCACCTTTGCGCCGGAGTCACTAGAAAACCTCTATCAGACATATTTCCGCCGGCAGCGGCACGAAACCCTGCTGGTCTTGGTTGTGTTTGCTGCCCTGTTTGACTGCTACATAGTTGTCATGTGTGCTGTGGTTTACACTGAAGACAAGCTGGCCTCTGTGGTGGTGGCCTCCGCTGGCCTGGCGTCAGACGTCCTGCTGTACATTTTGTGCCGCTACGGCCTGCTACCTGACCGCATCTCAAGGCGCGTTGTGCCCTACGCCTTGTGGGTGCTCATAGCAGCGCAGATCTTCTGTTACCTGGGCCTAAACTACGCCCGCTTCCACCAGGCCAGCGACACGGTGGGCTGGCAGGCTTTCTTCAGTTTTTCCTTCTTCCTGACGTTGCCCCTTCGGCTCACCCCCATTGTGCTGATCACAGCCGTGTCCTGCGGTGTCCACACCCTGGTGCTCGGGGTCACCATTGCTCAGCAGCAGCAAGAGCACCTCCAGGGAGCAGCGCTTGGGAGACAGGTGAGAGGGAATGGGTTTGGGGTTTAGTTGCTGGTGGAGTTTGAAAAAGGCTAGAGTAGCTAAGAGGCCATGGACATTTTCTAGAGGTTAGAGACACTCTGCTTATATGATCAACCAAATGAAATCTTGCATCCTAATACCCACTTTGCAATCCAATCATGGGTTAAGATGACATAAGAGTGATAACATATTGCCATTCGCAAATGGCCTGCTGCACACCTGAACCTAATTTTGATTGTGAATGTTTTAGATACAGTATGTGAGAACTAGTGAGGTCAAGTTTTTAGACAAGTTGAGATCTATTTCTGTAAAATTTAGTTGTTGGCACTTGGCAGAGCTTAGCACTTTCAAAGTGGTGATCATGTGAGCAGACTGAAACCTTTAAATGGACATTCCATTTTCTTCATGTTAGACCTACCGGTAATTTTCAACTTAGTGATTTAGTATCATCCAGCCAGTTCCATTCCATGGTTTCTTTTTGCTGGCTTGGTTGCTTGCATGCACCATATTACTGGTAGCATATGGACTCCAAAATAAACAAATGTCTTTGTGAGCTATAAATGCATGTCAATTTCAAAACCTTTAACTATTTTCTCTATTACAAGTATCCAATGTAAAAAACAAGGTTCAAGCAGGAAACGCATGCATTGTTTTTCATAGTAGAAATAGTCAAGTGTTTTGATATTGATGCCACAGAAACATGAGAGCTGTAAAGTTCTTACAGGGGAACATTTGAAGCTGTTAATTTAAGGGGGTGTTATCTGCTAACATTAGTATGGCCCATGCAAGCAACTAAGCCTGCTAAGTAAATTTTCATTTTAACTGATTTAGTGACAAGTTTTGGTAATTGAGGTTAGAACTCACATGTTGTAGGTTCACAAACAAGTGTCCGATGAGGATGATGGAGGTATGATTCTGATGGGAAAAGGCCTCATCTTCATGCAGCAGATAGCCGAGTATTTGACCATAAAACCAATGCCTGGTTTATTGAATCCCTGAGCTGGTTAGCAGAAAAATCTTTCATTAACCCTAATTTTCTCCCCAGAATGTCACAGCTAAACAGTTTGAAGAGATGAGATTAAAACCAGAAGGTACATTACTGTTGGATCTGTCCAATTAATGACTACAATTATGTAATCCTTAAAGTAAATGTTAAAGTAGCAAATTTTTAGTTGTAGTATACTGGCAATGTACCACCACCACTAAAGATGTCTTATTGCTATTAAGATAAAAAGATTTTCCAATGCAGCCATAGCAGTAAAAGACTGGGTGGTTTGAATCCTGAATGCTGATTGGCTGATAGCTGTGGTAAATTAGACTATATACCAGGAATGACATTACATCACTTTCTATTGCTCTAATTATGTTGGTAAACATTTTTTAAGGCCTCTGGAGTTTGTGATATTGCAACTTTACACTCAAGACCACTTCAGTAGGTACAACTGTTCAACTGCTTGTTAATGCAAATATCTATTCAGCCAATCATGTCAGCAAGTCAATGCATTTAGGCATGTAGACATGGTCAAGATGATCTGCTGAAGTTCAAACTAAGCATCAGAATGGGGAAGAAAGGTGATTTAATTTACTTTGAATGTGGCATGTTTGTAGGTGCCAGACAGAACTTTTTTGTATCTACTGGGATTTTCTCGCACAAACATCTTTAGGGTTTACAGAGAAGGGTCCAAAAAAATATATATCCAGTGAGCGGCAGGTCTCTGTGCAAGAATGCTTAGTGGATGGCAGAGGTCAGAGGTGAATGGCCAGAATGATTAGAGCTGATGGAAAGTTAACAGTCACTCATGTAACCCTCATGTAACCAGAGTATGCAGAGGAGCATCTCTGAATGCACAACATGTCAAACCTTGAAGCTACAGCAACAGGAGACCACACTAGGCGCCTCTCTTGTCAGCTAAGAACAGGAAACTGAGGGTACAATTTGCAAGGGCCCACCTAGGGCTCGGCGATATGGTTTGATTTGCACATCTCGATTCGATATGTACTCCAGTTTAAAGCCTGTTCGCCTGGCAACATGAACTTGTATATTTAATTTCAAAATAATAGAGCTTGTTTTAATTTATTGCACTAATCATTATGAATTCATTGTAAAGCTAGTTAACCAAATGCAATTGTATTGTGTAAAGAAAAAATAAGAGTATGTGATAGCAAAAACTGCACATTTAACGTTTTTAATAACAGCAGATTATTGAAAACATTAACAAATAAATATGTTATACACAAATTGATTGAACGGCCTCTGGAGTAAATGTCGTATCGAGTTATGCAAACCAGGTCATATCGCCCAGCCCTAGGCCCGCCACAATTGGACAATAGAAGATTGGAAATATGTTGCTTGGTCTGAGTCTCGATTTCTACTGCAACATTCAGATGGTAGGGTCAGAATGTCTTGGCACACATTAGTACTACTTGAACATTGTTTGAGTGCCACAGCGTACCTGAGTAATGTTGTTGACCATGTCTATATTTTTGGGGGCAGGGGCTCAAGTAAAAAAAGGGCACCGTACACATGCGCATGCACACACATGCCTAGACACACACACACACACACACACACACACCCTTTCATAGTGTCCATTATTCCCATTACCCAATGTTGCCACAACCATTTATAATCACAAACTATGTTCTGAAGTTGGGCCTAGTTTAGTCTCCTCTAATACCTTATTCCTTTAAAAAGCACTTTTACACTCACCGCCACATCCACATTACTGTCCCTCACATTCTTCCGACCGTCACCTGTCTGTGGCTCAGACACACTCTGCTGAATTGAAATAGGTCAAATCTAATGTAGGGAGACAATAACTACCAATAGCAGTCCAGATGTATTCATGCTAGTGCATAGAAAGTGCAATAATCTGTATTTTGGAAAATGTATAAAATGAATGGATTGAATGCAAGATATCTAAATGAAATAAGAACAACAGATTGTAGCTCAAAATTCTAAACAGTTGTCTTAATTTATACTATCTGTTTTATCACTCACCTCAGGATCCATCCACCGTAACTCACATCCATCTGACACTCCTGATTCTGGCTCAGACACACTCTGCATTAGTCAAATAATTTAGTCAGACACACACAGTGGCCATTCATGTAGTGCAGACTATGTACTGATTTGTCTTACAGTTCAGTTTAATGTGACTCCAGAAACAGATCTTAGGCAAATAAATGTATATTTCTTCCTCTTAATGATCATAACATTAGAGCTAGCCATTGCAAATGGATGACAATTATGAGAAATAACAAATTAATCAAGCTAAAACAATGTAATATTGCACTAGATACGGCCAGGTTGACTACTAGAAAGACCTGTAGACTGGTTGCAGAACAACGTTAGCTAATGGTTTCATCTGGTCTAAATGAAAGTTCTCCTTACTGGCTAAAGTATAGAGAACTACTGTAGCTAGCCAGCTGATAATCTTCTTTTGCGCTGAAGTCAAATCGAGGCTACTATAGTGTATAGGGTAAAGCATGAAATTGATTTCTGAAAAGATTGGCTTTTTCTAAAGAACGCAAGTGGAATGGATTTACAGCGCAGGCATGGGCAGCTAGCTGATATAGAAAAGAAACCGAGTTGTAGCTACTTTCACTGGTATATTCATTTTAAAATGATGCTTGTTGAAAAGCTTTTGGTGGCAAACATACTTCAAAATGACACTACAAAACAAGATAAATGTTACAGTATTTTTCAAAATCAGCTAAATGATTTGGGAAACAATCTCTCTGTGGTGATCTATCTTACCCTGCTTTTCACCGTCTCTTAACACAACAATACGATGCTCGTGCGGGCAGGCAAATGTAACAAAAGTGAAAGGTCATGTTAATAGCCAATTACGTCACCTACCAGCATCAGCGCAGGTAGACGAGGCTACCAAATTTACTCCTATATTATTACTTTAAACATTTTTTATTCTCGATTAATTGATTTACACATTCATTTTAAATGTTCATGTTTAATTTTAAAAAGCATTCATAATTTAAATGACCACTTAAAAGGGCACTTTGGACGTTCGTAGGCAAAGGGGCAAGTGCTCAGGCAACCATAGCCCCCCCTTTGCACGTGCCAGTTCTGGCTACTTCCAGCAGGATAATATTTCATGTCCCAAAGCTCACATCATATCAAATTGTTTTCTTGAACATCCCAGTGAGTATGGTGTACTTAAATGGCCTCCACTGTCACCATATCTTAATTCCATCAAGCATCTTTGGGATGTGGTTGAATGGGAAATTTGCATCATGGATGTGCTTGTCAAAACCAGTTGTCAAATCTGCAGCAGCTGCTTGATGCAATAATATCAATATGGACCATGATCTCTGAGGAACGTTTCCAGCACTTTGATTCTATGCCACCATGTATTAAGGCCATTTTGAAGACAAAAGGTGTTCCAACAAGGTTCTAGCAAGGTGTACCTAATGAAGTAGCCAGTGAATGTACCACTGTTAAGAGCTGTGTCCAGGCAAGCTTGTGCTTTACTGCTTACAAATATCACAGTCATCAGCATTCAAGATTCAAAGCAAGTGGTTCGTAATGGACTGTACAGTAGGTAGTGGTAGACAGGAATATGCTTGGTGTTAAATGCAGGTGAAGTTGGAGATTGGTTAACAGGTCAATAAATTGCTTGTAAAAGCAAAGAATTGACAACAGGGTACAGAAGAATTGCTAGGGAACCCAGAACCATACTTTCTACTCAGAAGATGATAAGCAATCGTGCTATACACTCAACTAAAGGATTATAGTGGGTTCAATTGTTTTGGGAAGTTCACAGTTAAAACATAATTTACCTGGTTTGGGGAGTTCATTATTAACCAGTAAATACACTCACCTAAAGGATTATTAGGAACACCATACTAATACTGTGTTTGACCCCCTTTCGCCTTCAGAACTGCCTTAATTCTACATGGCATTGATTCAACAAGGTGCTGAAAGCATTCTTTAGACATGTTGGCCCATATTGATAGGATAGCATCTTGCAGTTGATGGAGATTTGTGGGATGCACATCCAGGGCACGAAGCTCCCGTTCCACCACATCCAAAAGATGCTGTATTTTGTTGAGATCTGGCAACTGTGGGGGCTATTTTAGTACAGTGAACTCATTGTCATGTTCAAGAAACCAATTTGAAATGATTCCTGTTGTTGAAATGATCCAGTGCCTGGTTTCTCCGTCAGACATGACGCTTACCATTCAAGCCATAGAATTCAATCTTTGTTTTATCAGATCGGAGAAATTTGTTTCTCATGGTCTGGGAGTCCTTCAGGTGCCATTTGGCAAACTCCAGGCGGGCTCTCATGTCTTTTACTAAGGATTGGCTTCCGTCTGGCCACTCTACCATACAGGCCTGATTGGTGAAGTGCTACAGAGATGGTTGTTCTTCTGGAAGGTTCTCCCCTCTCCATAGAGAAATGCTGGAGCTCTGTCAGAGTGACCATCGGGTTCTTTGTCACCTCCCTGACTAAGGCTCTTCTCCCTTGATATCTCAGTTTGGCCGGGCGGCCAGCTTTAGGAAGAGTTCTGGTTCCAAACTTCTTCCATTTACGGATGATGGAGGCCACTGCTCATTGGGTCCTTCAATGCTGCAGATACTGAACCCATCACCAGATCTAATCCTGTCTCGGAGGTATAAAAAAATTCCTTGGGCTTCATGCCTTGGTTTGTGCTCTGACATGCACTGTTAACTATGATACCTTATATATACAGGTGTGTGCCTTTCCAAATCATGTCCAATCAACTGAATTAACCACAGTTGGACTCCAATCTGGTTGTGGAAACTCAAGGATGATCAGTGGAAACAAGATGTACCTAATTTCAATTTTGAGTGTCATGGCAAAGGCTATGAATACTTAATGTAAATGTGCTTTTTTTCCATTCACTTCTTTCACATTGTCATTATGGTGTATTGTTTGTTGAATTTTGAGGGAAATCTTTTCTCCATATTTTTGAATGTCTGACACATTTTGTCTTGTGATGTGTTTTGCATTCTATACAATGATTAGGCATTACTTACTACAAACAGGCACAATGTATCAAATGTTATGTTGACAGGCAGAAATCTAAGGCTAACAATACACAGAGGCTTTAGTGTCTAATATCAAATAAATTAGTCTGAGGTACAATTATGAAGGGCAAAAAAGCCTCTTGTCTATATTCACTATTCACTAACATTTAGAGGTTGTTCTCTTGTTCAACATCAATACTGTTCTCCAATAGTCCACCATATTTGGTTGTCAATATGCTCCTCTTCACCATTATGTCACATTAGTAGTAGACAGAGCACTAAAAGGCCTTCCCACCCTACCCAATATTCGATCAGAGGGGATCAAAGTATTATTTCAATGACAGCACATTTTAGAACAGTGGTTGTCAGCTCCAGGCCTTGGGACTCAGTGTACTGACCCAGAGTCAATTTAATCATGTTGGGGCCGTGGTCTCTGCTCGCTGCCTCACAGCACATCTGCGTCCTGGTGGCCAGGGCTCGTAAATAAATTTCACCATGTTAAGCAGATATGTAGAAATTTGGGTTCAGCAGTTCAAGAGTTCAAGAGTTATCGCGCATGCGCATAGATAACTAAGCAACATTGGAGACATCGTGAAATCAGGGAAGACCTGGAATAGTGTACAGACAGCTTGGAGTTAGATCAGGAGGCAATTGAGAAAATGGTTAGACTTTTTGCCTTTCCAAATGGCGGGAACCAAATGAGGAGATATTTGTGCTTGAGCTTTCACCGTCTATCCCTCCACAACCAGGGGCCTCATTTATAAAATATATATAAAAAAAATAAAACTGTGCACGCATGTCCTACGCCGTTTTCCCTTTGTAAATCACAATCATTTGCTGTGTTCAATCTGAGGGAATCCCTGCACATGGTCATGCACTTGTAATTACATTTTTGAGTTAAAACTTAGCGTAATGGGTGTAAACTGGAGCAGGAGGATAACACGGTGTAGGCAACACAGATTGTTTGAGTTTGTCTCACTACTGACAGCATGCCAACACAGATACGTGTTGAAATCTACTGGAATTCTCCTTTAAATATACAATGTGTTTTTGGCCACTAGGGGTCTCTCAATCAAAACAGTAACACTATTATGCCAGCAACGTGAACTCAGATTTGAGTGTTTTCAAAACAATAGCGCTCGTTGTAATTCATTGCAATAATCATTGTTAATTCCTTATAAAGCTAGTGAATTGTAACAAAATGCTATTGTATTGTGTGTAAAGAAACAATAACAGCATGTGATAGCAAAAATAATAATATAACATGCTTTTAATAACTTTTTAATAAAAACAGAAACAAATGTTGTACACACAATTTGATGAAATTAATTGTCAGTGTCTCGTGAAAAGTTTATATGACGTCATTGACGGGTGACGAAATAAAACGTCCTGTGTCTTCGAATTACATTACAAGTTTCTCTGGGATTGAAAGTCGGTGGAAACATTTAGAATAATGTAAGTACGCAACAAAATGTGTGTGTGTGTGTGTGTGTGTGTGTGTATGTATGTATGTGTGTGTATATATATATATATATATATATACACACACACACACACACACACACACGTGTGTATGTATGTGTGTATATACACTCACCTAAAGCATTATTAGGAACACCCATTCAATTTCTCCTTAATGCAATTATCTATTCAACCAATGCTTATTTTCGCGACCGAATACATGCCTACATTCATTTTTCCTATCTCCACAGTCGATTGGATTTCCACCGTGACGTCAGCGTGTGAAAATTCCCCGCGAAATTTCAAATCTTGCTCTTACACTAGCCTGGCATGTATTAAACATATCTCACTGTTCTAAAAATGTCTGGGAGAAGCTACTAGCCCCTCCAGATCGCTGTAGGGTGAAGTATCCCTTTAATTTGTATTTGACCACAGGCTGTTGATTGTGAGAATTGCTTTGTGAAATGATCATATTATTAATGAGAAGCAGTATTTCAATTTCGTTTAGCTACACAACGTTCTCGAGTTTCAGACAGATTAAACACGTGAAACTATCTGCCGGCGATGTCGCCATTTCTCATTTCACCCGTTTTTTTGCATACGCATGGGTTTTCCATGCTGACATCACTATTTGGTTGGTTTTGGCCAAAAAACATCAAAGGTAGTTCCAAACCTCTGCCAATAGCATAGTTGGGTAACAAGTTACTTTTACATTTGTTACCTGTAGTCCAATTAACTTTGGACGTACAGGTACTGTAATCCAATTAACTTTACAATTGTAAAAGTAACTTGCCACTATTGGCCAAAGTTGGGTTAGTTTGTATTCAGTCAATCATTTTGGTATGACATGTTATGGGGTTACAAACTTAAAAAAATATATCTTTAATTAGTGTCTGGAAAGAAGTGCAAGTAAGAATAGTGCCCTAAATCTCTGCCTTTTCTCACAAGTGATCGGTCTAATGCTATTCTTAAGAACAAACTTTGTTTTACATTGCAATATTTTTGCTATATATTCTTATTCTAGCTGCAAACTTTTGAGTTGGGGAAGTTCTAATTACCCTTACTTGACTTCTGCTTTATCTGTGTCAGTGATTACAGATGAGGCCAAAAGGAAATGGGAAGATATCATGGTCATTAATCAGTCAATCCTTGAATAGGATACAGTTGTATGCAAATGTTTAGGCACCCCTAACAATTTCCATGATTTTCATTTATAAATAATTGGTTGTTTGGATCAGCAATTTCATTTTGATCTATCAAATAACTGAAGGACACAGTAATATTTCAGTAGTGAAATTAGGTTTATTGGATGAACAGATAATGTGCAATATGCATCAAAAGCGCAAAAAAATTAGACAGGTGCATAAATTTGGGCACTCCAACAGAAACATCACATCAATATTTAGTTGTTTCCTTCAGCAGAAATAGAGCTAGATGCTTTCTATAGCCTGTAATGAGTGTCTGGATTCTGGATGAAGGTATTTTGGCCCATTTCTCCTTGCAATACATCTCCAGTTCAGTTACTGTAGGTTTGATGGTTGCCGAGCATGGACAGCCCGCTTCAAATCACCCCACAGATTTTCAATGAGATTCAGCTCTGGGGACTGTGATGGCCATTCCAGAACATTGTACTTGTTCCTCTGCATAAATGCCAGAGTAGATTTTGAGCAATGTTTTGGGTCATTTTCTTGATTAAATATCCAGACCCGGCGTAACTTGAACTTTGTGACTGATTCCTTTATTATTATTCTGAAGTGTTTGTTGGTATTGAGTGTCAAAATTAGCTAGCTTGTCCAAATGTGCGTTTGCATACCTCAAGTGACTGTTTGTGGTGTATGTGCAGAAAAGGCTTCTTTCGCATCACTCTCCCATACAGCTTCTCCTTGTGCAAAGTGCGCTGAATTGTTGAACGATGCACAGTGACACCATCTGCAGCAAGATGATGTTGTAGGTCTTTGGAGGTGGTCTGTGGGCTGTTTTTGACCATTGTCACCATTCTTCGCCTTTGCTTATCTGATATTCTACTTGGCCTGCCACTTCTGGCCTTAACAAGAACTGTGCCTATGGTCTTCCATTTCCTTACTATGTTCCTCACAATGGGCTCTGACAGCTTAAATCTCTGCGATAGCTTTTTGTAGCCGTCCCCTAAACCATAATGTTGAACAATCTTTGTTTTCAGGTCATTTGAGAGTTGTTTTGAGGCCCCCATGTTGCCACTCTTTAGAGGAGAGTCAAAGAGAACGACAACTTGCAATTGGCCACCTTAAATACCTTCTCTCATGATTGGATGCTCCTGTCTATGAAGTTCAAGGCTTAATGAGCTCACCAATCCAATTTTGTGTTCCAATTAATCAGGGCTATGTAGTTACAGGTATTAAAATCAACAAAATGACAAGGGTGCCCAAATTTATGAACCTGTCTAATTTCGTTTTGATACAAATTGTAATTTTCTGTTGATCCAATGAACCTCATTTCAGTACTGAAATATTACTGTGTCCTTTAGTTATTTTATAGATTGAAATGAAATTGCTGATCCAAACACCCAATTATTTATGAATCAAAATCATGGAAATTATCAGGGGTGCCTAAACATTTGCATAAGACTGTACCACCAGGCCAGCAAAACTATTTCTTCCTTACATAGTCAGGGAAACCCCTACTTGCATGTCATATTTGGTTGACTTGTTTTGCAGAGAATTTGTGGATGGATTGGCCATATTCTCCCTCACTAAACATGATCCAGACTCAGTGGGCTTGCCCTGAAGTGAGTCAGCAAGGAGTGTTGAAGTGTTGCAAATAAATGTACACAATGAAGCCTAAATAAACAGAATTATAAGCATTCTGAATATGTGTTTACTGGCACAAATACACACGTTCCGAGTGCATGTCACTTGAATCCTTGCGCACCTTATGTAGCCTACTGTATGTTGAAAACTTCCATAAAGTGCGTTCTCATCGCCTGTTAAGCACATTGGACATTTTCTGTAACATTATGCACATTTTCAACACGTGCTTATTGGAATAACAGAGGAAAATATAACTTGAAAATAACATACCTCCACTCGTTGTAGACCCCATAGTAGAAAAAGCAATTTCGGTCCAAAACATTGGAGTGAGACGAACGATGACAAGCTTTCCATTATATTCCCACTCGATAGGTGCTTGCCCGTGACTCAAAGCTCACTGGACACTTATTCATCCTCCCTGCTTTTTGATAGTTTTGAAGTAATGTGAATATTTCCAGCTGTTAAAATATAGGCTATGAATTCTTTCATTTTGCTACACTCCATTCTGCATAACTCTGCGCATTACAATTTTAAGTGCAAGATCTCTCCTCTTTTTGATTGGCGTGGAGGCGCACTAATGAAATACGGATTAAAAAACAAAATGACAACGGATGATACATTATTAAATTGAGTTCTAAAACAGAAAAGGTGATAATATAACGTAAAATATAATGTAAATGTAACTAATTTTCTCGTTATAAATGTAACTAGTAACTAATTACTTGAATTTTGAAAGTAGCGCGTTAGGTTACATTTAATACTTAGTAACGCGTTATACCCAACACTGGCCACAAGCCACCTGGGAAACACACCAAACATGTGAAAGAAGGTGCTCTGATCAGATGAATCCAAAATTGAACTTTTTGGCAACAATGCAAAATGTTATGTTTGGCATAAAAGCAACACAGCTCATCACCCTGAACACACCATCCCCACTGTCAAACATGGTGGTGGCAGCATCATGGTTTGGGCCTGCTTCTCTTCAGCAGGGACAGGGAAGATGGCTAAAATTGATGGGAAGATGGATGGAGCCAAATACAGGACCATTCTGGAAG
>JACXGM010019678.1:0-18406 GCA_016801145.1 Umbra pygmaea
AAACTCACAGAGAGGGTGCAGGATGGTAGTGGTCTAGGATAGTGTAACAGCAAGAGTACAGGATGGTAGTGATCTAGGACAAACTCACAGAGAGGGTGCAGGATGGTAGTGGTCTAGGATAGTGTAACAGCAAGAGTACAGGATGGTAGTGATCTAGGACAAACTCACAGAGAGGGTGCAGGATGATAGTGGTCTAGGATAGTGTAACAGCAAGAGTACAGGATGGTAGTGATCTAGGATAAACTCACAGAGAGGGTGCAGGATGGTAGTAGTCTAGGATAGTGTAACAGCAAGAGTACATGATGGTAGTGATCTAGGACAAACTCACAGAGAGGGTGCAGGATGGTAGTGGTCTAGGATAGTGTAACAGCAAGAGTACAGGATGTAGTGATCTAGGACAAACTCACAGAGAGGGTGCAGGATGATAGTGGTCTAGGATAGTGTAACAACAAGAGTACAGGATGGTAGTGATCTAGGATAAACTCACAGAGAGGGTGCAGGACGGTAGTGATCTAGGATAGTGTAACAGCGACACTGTAAATGTCTGTCTTGCTATAGTTGAGTGACAGTACAGTACATCCAAGGCCTCATTTTGACTGAATGTTTTCCTTTTCCTTAATAGGTTTAATTTTCTACATTTCATGTTGTTGGAATGGCTAAATGTTCAAAACTTTTCTTATGACATAATTACATTCCACTCTTTTTGTTTTAACACACTAGCGGCACAATGGCAATAAATAACATAGAATAATAACTGGCAGGTTGTGTCATCTTCACTCTGTATCACTGCTATTTCTGGAGGTGTGCGATTATATTAGCAGTGCTTCTCTTCTGTACTGGCATGATATTTAATTCCTTTATTGCCCAGGGTGGGAAGGAACCTACAATTCTCAATTAATTCTTTAGCAGCAGGCAAAGAATAACAAATGTATATATGTTTTGTGATATCTCAGCACGCAGATGCGCAGCTGTCTGTCGTTCAATTAAACACACATGGCCAGTCGGATTAGTAGCTGCTACTTTTCAACATGTCGGATTTACATGTAGATTAGACTTTCTGCTGTATGAGAAAAGTGATCTGTGACTGTGGCTTATCGTTGCCTAAGCACATTTAGGTTCAACTGAGCATGTTATTCACTTTTGTAAAGGAACGCAGTCAATCTGTCACACGCGTGCACACACACACACACGTGCAAACGTGAACACACTATACAGTAGTAAAGCAGTTTGTGCTTTAAGTGCAACTACTACTTATAAACTGATTGTCAGATGTGGTGCAGGCTGTCAACTGGGTAAGAAATTGTGACTGCCAGTATATGATGAAACACTGTGAGAAAACCTGGGCTTTGTAATGCTGCAATATGTGGTGTAACTCATTATCTCACATAAAACCTTACAATTCTAAAGGCTGAGTGTTTCTTGACAGCCATTTTTTAAATTGGTGAAACTAGAACATGTACCTCAGGAGTGGTGAACCTGAGTATCTCTGAATGCATCAACACTTGCTCAGGACTCTTACTCTTTCACTTTTACTGATGATTGTTGTAATTTAAAACCAGAGAGAAGTACAAAGATACCTCAGAGGACTGGATGCAAAAACGCACTCAGGGAATAGAAAGACAAAAGTAAATAAGACACAGAAAGATTGACAATTTAGGATTGACAGAGGGATAAAGCTCAGAATGTAAAAGAAGGATAGGGAGCCAGGCAGATATAGCAGCAGCGAATGCACATACATTCTTTTTATCATTGTTCTGGTCATTATTATCATTGTTTACAGTATGCAGGCATCAGCAGAGATGGCAAAAGTACTCACTTCCCGTACTCAAGTAGAAGTACAAATACTCGTGTTAAAAATACTCTGGTAAAAGTAGAAGTACTGATTTAACTTCGTTACTCAAGTAAAAGTAACAAAGTACAGGCTTGGTAATTTATTTAAAGTATAAAAGTAAAAGTAGCCTTGCGAATGACAACCATTTTTTATGCAAAGCTAACTGGACCACACAAATGTTACTAGAGTGCAAGCTGAAAAACTTCCATGGACATGTAAAAAAGGCTCTTATGTGCCATTGCTCACATTTTAACTAATGTCTGCCAATAGGCCTAAAACATCACATATATGATTATTGTGACAGAGACTGGGACTCTCAATTCACAGATAAAGTTTCTCTTTTTCAATCTCCCCTTAACATTTGAAGGAATCTACATGTATGTGTGTGCGCAGGGACGCTGACAGGGTGGGACATCTGGGATTGTTGTCCCAGGCCCAATCCTGAGGAGGTCCCAAATTTTGTTTTTGCACAGTCATATTTCTTTTACCGAGCGGCCCTAAATGTGGAGTTGTGTCAGCATGCCTGTGTCTGTGCTCATATGTGTGTGCTCGAGTTCCCCATACCTTTAGAGTTAAAACTATGGGATGGCAGCAGTGTATTAGAAATGCCATCTAGTAAATCTTTGAACATGGTGTGTTAATAATAATAAATGCAATGTCAGGATCACATTTTTTACAATTGAAGTACTATAAAAGTTGGAGCAATTACAAATTCAGTGTGCATTAAAAAATATGTATTAAATTGCAAATAGACATTCAGCAAAAGAAAAATGGCAAGTGATATATGCCCTCAAATCTGTAGATGTGCATGGATTTCTTCTGAACCCCTTAAAGAACTTGGGAGCAACTAGTGTATACAGACCAGTGTAACGTGTCATAATGTAATTTTTGTATAGGACAAATATACCGGTACACACCTTTTGTGATTTTGAACATGTCATAATGTTATTGCGTGTAGAGCAGTGAGTGAGTGAGTGAAAAAGCGTGTGTGTGTGTCTGGGATGGCCAGGAAGAGAGAGACCGCAAAGTGTTCAAATGTATACCTCAAATTTGCAGCACATTCGCCAGGAGACATTCTTCATGACAACTATGTCAAACATCCCCCTTATAAAAGGTCAATGATGATTGGGAATGCCTTGCTGCTTGTCGAATCTCTGGGATCTCCGTTTTCTTCATTTTCAATCATGTCACCGTACATAAAACTATGCTACGTTACCGCGATCAAGCCACAATGATTTGCCGCGAATGAATGCCACCGAATCTGTCAAGTTGTCTTGTAGTGGTGCGTCAAATGCAACGTATATTTCCATCCAATTAGATTGAATTCGGTATTGATGACGCGAGAAATAATAACGGTAGCTACACTGAAATTATTTATTTATTTAGTATATTTATTTAACGAGGCAATTTTGTAAAATGTAAGGAGTAGAAAGTACCGATATTCGTGTTAAAAGTAAGAAGTAAAAGTAAAAAGTCAGCAGAAAAATAAATAGTAAAGTAAAAATATCTGAAAAATCTACTTAAGTACAGTAACAAAGTATTTGTACTTCGTTACTTCCCATCTTTGGGCGTCAGCTGGCTCAGTGTCTACGGAGCAGGACTTCTATTTGGGAGGTGAGTGGCGAGTGGGACAACTGTTGTTTTGTCCTTGAGCAAAGCTCTTTACCCAGGAGGTGTCTTTACAAAGTTGGTCCAGGTTACGACCCTCGTCAATTATTCTCTCAAAAGATTGGGTTTGACTTAGTAGCCAAGAGTCTTCTGAATCTTAAACTATAAAGGTACTTCACTGTTGGACAAAGTATGACCCTTTCAGAGGCCGAAATATCAACATAGTGCCAGGTGGACTTCAACCCCCTTAGACCTTGAAGGGTTCATTAAATTTGAATGACTTTCCATATGCACCGTTGACTTGATTCGTAGGTGTCGGTGAGTAGGTTAACTGATCTTGAAACAAACAGTGGTGAATAAATTCTTTGAAGTCAAACAAAGAAATTGTGTTACAAAACTAAACATTTATTTTCTGCAGGCTACACAGGCAATTGTGTGTGTGTGTTTGTGTGTGTGATCCTCAAGCCAAAATCTTTGCCCACCGCTATTATAGCTGGATTCATATTTTGGTTTAAGAAAATGCATCTGGGTCAAAGTAATAGTGTTTATGTCTCACTTGGCTTTCAGTTCCTTAGGGCTCATTTATCAAGCGTGCGTCATAGAGATCTGAAGGTAAACGTTGTGTGCAACAATTTCTATGCAAAGTGTGGGATTTATTAAAATGACTGTTTATTTGAATGTTCATAAATCTACGTACAGCCTTGACCATGCGTACGCACAATAACCAGAGATGGAATAAGGGAACTACTCTTGAAACGTAGATAAGCAAATGTTGAATTTTAAGAAAAATGTTTGAATAGAAAATGATTGTTTCAATTTCATTGTTTTTCAGTTGTGAATTAACGTAAGGCTAAGCTATGGTATTTCATGCAACTTGACCATGTGTCTTAAATTGTAATAATAATAATGTGAAGTACAGTGACTTGTTCAATTATAGTTGTGTTAACTCACTGTTGAATTATTATAATTAATTGTTATTCGAAAGATCCTTAGATGAAAGAGAGTGCATTTTGAAAGTCATGAAACCTTTTTTGCAGAGAGTGGCAACAGTGGCTTAGCAGACTTCATTATGACCTAAAAATAATAATTTACAGACTCAAAAAAATCTCATCGGGGACTATTCAGCAAGATCATATCTCATCCAGAACAATGGAATCGATATGTGTCAAATACTTTCTTTCCATACAATATTGCCCAAAAGGTCAGTCATAATATGTTTTTTTTGTGTCACGTTAAATGCATTTTTCACAACGCAAAAGACATCTGTCCTCTCCTAGCGAAGTTTGAAATTTTACCGGTCAAGCGAGGAACCACGTAGAATGACAATAAGTTATGGATTCAACATATTCCACAAAAAGGCATTTACTACTGTCAAGCTATTTGTTCCTCGATTGTTTGATTGCATCATCAATTCCATGTACCTAATTGTGGCTTATTTTGACCATATTTATGTAATTAGGTGTGTGTTGATATGAAAACCTTAAATTTTGTGCACGGTCCCTGATGTTAAGAACAATCAGAATTTAATATATAAATAGGGATTTCTTATCGCTGTTTGTAAAATCAGCATAGTTTGATCAAACCCACTTTTTTCATGTGTATGCAGATTCTTAATTTCAATTGTAAGTACACATTTGGGAATGTTTCTATGCACGCTTGATAAATGAGCCCTCAGATCTTTAAGAGTTAAACAACTCTTATAGGTCGAGTTGTTGGAATGGTGAGAGATTTTACTGAGGAGCACTGGGTACTATTCTGAGGTACAGGAATCAAAGAGAGACAAACTGGTTGATGATCTAAGGAAGAAGTCTTCTGTAGGGAATACAACTGGCTAGCCAGTCATTGGCAATCCAAACAGCCAGCCAATAAACCAGTCAGCAAGCCAAACCTGTATCTTACCAGGCAGTAGTAGCATCATCCGTAAATCCATCTAGACTATATAACCAGCCAGTATGTCAGTGAGGAATGTACGTAACCAGCCTGCAACCTGAAAAGACAACCAGCCATCCAACCAGAAAGTTAGCCAGCCAGTTAGTAAACAATCCATCCAAGAAGTAAATCACTCACCTAGCCCAGCCAATCAGTTAGCCAGTCAGTATAAAATATTCAATCATCAAAAACTATCATACATTAATAAATAAATTCTACATATGTCCTTGCTTTTGCCTACTCAATTGTCATTGTCATCTAAAACAACTTTTCATTACAATGTTTTTAGTAATTGTCAAGTGAGCAACAACAGACCAGTACCTCTACCTTTCAATTCCTATTAATTTCATTGGTTAGTAATGAGATTCAACAGCTCATCAATTGATGTGATGGCTATGCAGTAGAGAAGACACAATTCAAGTTTTTTAATAGATTTTGATAGATACTTAATATTCATCTCCCTCTGTGGCCAGCTTTCAGCGTTCCAGGACAGTTTAACTCCTGCCATTTTAAAGATTGATGCCCCTTAAATGCAATACATTAATCTTTCAATAAATAAGGAAAAGGTTTGTCCATGAAATATCCCAATTTTAATTTTTTTCAGAATGTCCTCTGTATTAATTTGCTGCGACAGACGAATTAGACATGCCACCCACTGATAACCCGACTTGTTCAACTGTCATAGACAGGGGATATCCTGCATGTATATGAGGTCTTCAGGAAATCTTTTTAATCATATCTAATGGAAAATACACTGAATCAAAATGTGAGCATTTTCATCTGTCCCATTTATTACAACCAGAACCACTATACTAGGACATATATTATTATAATTATACAATATAAAAAATGTCATTCTTTATTCTCTGCACTTACTGAAGCTAGTTGCCATATTACAGTTCATTAATTACATGGTGACAAATCCTTGGTCACATAAAATAATGTCTACAAGCACTCAGGAAAACTGCTGAATGTGTAGATTTGTGACTCTTGGCCTGAGTTTTGTGCTGGAGTGCAATCTTGTTAAATGAAGTCAAGATTACACAGTCAGGCCGTTACACTCCTATACCATCTGCCATCACACATACAAACACAAACTGACAAACACACACACACAAAGTACATTTACACATCTACATAATCTGCTTTCACATAGAGGTCTTCATCTATCCACCAGACCCAAACATCTGAGGCCCGACACATGAACCGAATGGGTGTGAGTCCAATGTATGTTTTTACTTGGATCGGGGTCAGATCTGTCATAATTGCATTGGGTCTTGGATACATACTGTATGTGCCATTCATTATGTATTTACCAACTGGACCCTATGGACCTGTAGATTGTTAACGAATCATGTCTACGGAACACAGCGTTTTTCAGTTGATGTGTATATTTGGGAAAAGTGTGTACTGTCTCTTTAAAATGAACATGATTTGGGAAGTTAGAGAGTATGGGTGAGTTTTTTTTTTGTCAGAGAATATGAGCTTGCTAGAGATATAAACATGTTTTATTTATTTTTGTTGTAATTAAAACAGGGCATAAATAAAGTTGCAAAAGAACCAAAACATTCTGAAGTTGACTGAGTAATTTCAAGGGTGTAACACATGAATGTTTCTCGACAGGAAGAGGAAATGATTCACGAAATCTGCGCGTCATGTTATCGTTATTGTTTTAAGTACATGTCTGAGATAAATAATAATAACAAGCAAGACTGCCCTTTAACAATATTAGAGACTAGATAAAGCTAAAGATGATGATTCATCACCACCGCTCACCATTGTATGTCTAGCTCTCTTGTGTTACACTAACAAATTTGGAAAAGTGCCAACAATGTAGATTATGATTTGAGCAAAGGCTCATAAATATATTCATATTAATCAGATTTTTGAAGAAGGATTAAAAATAGATTAGCTAATCATTTATTTCTAATTAAATATTCTATGTATTCAGGTTCATGTGCAAACCTGCAAATAGCACCCCATACCAAATGGTACGGTTACGTACCCATGTACCATAACAGCCCTACTACAGCCCTACTACAAGCTCCTCCTGTTCCTCCTTGTACAAAGGAGCAGATACCAGTCCTGCTGCTGGGTTGATGACCTTCTACATCCCTCGTCTCCTCATGTAACGGCTAATCTCCTGTTATCTTCTCCGTGTTCTTTGGTACTGGGAGACACAGCAATCCTTCTTGCGACAGAACATATGGATGTGCCATCCTGGAGGAAATGGTCTACCTGTGTAACCTGAATGGGTTGTAGGTACTGCCTCATGCTACCAGTCATGACAAGAACATTAGCAAAATGCAAAACTGAAGAAGAAAGAATCAAGAAGGATAAGGAGTGCAATTGTTTGTGGCCACCATCTTCAAAACCATTCTGCTTCTGGATGTTGTCTTGCTGTTGCCTCTCCTGTGCACCAGATGACATTGATTCACAGCCACTTATGCTTCTTAATTGGAGAAATTGATATCCCTGAAGTTTAATTGACTTGGTGTTAGACTGTGATGGTTGCATGTTCCCTTCAACCGTACATCTCAGAATTTCTCCCAAATTACGGTCTCAGGAAACTATTTTGAAAACCTGAATTACGTTATATGCCAACATATTTAGGTTTTTTTACGTTTGAACTGCACGTTTCGTTATTAGGCTATATTTGTACTGAAATTACGTTGCTCCGGTACATTTCGTTTAGCGGATTTATGTGAGAACATTCCACACATTCTATACACTCCATAGCGTTCAAAATGATATTGCAACATGCACAGTTAAGGTTAGGTAGGAGGATACTAACGGTTAAGGTTAGGCATGAGGTTACTGAGGTTAAGGTTAGAATTAAGGTTAGGGTTAACATTTCAAAAACCGACAATCGCCTGTCTGCATGACGCAAGCAATGTAGAACAAAACACACATGAAGTGCCGGTCTGGATTTAAACTCGCGAACACTGGCATGCAAGTCGCAGATTTATACGCCCATCCACCATCCCAGACCTCCACCCTAACCAAAACTATGCTATTTACATGCTACGTCATGATCTTCATATGTTCATATTGAATGTTATTCGAGTGTTCAATTTAGTCCCCCCTTTAGTTCCCCTAATTGACCCTCTCATTCCGTTCATATTTCACATATTTCGGTTTTACAAAATAGTTCCCCCAGAACGTATTTCATGTGATTTAAGGCTGGTTCCCTTAATTTTTTTTTAGCATGGGTATATACAGTATATATTATGTAGTAATAAATTGTAATTAACTCCAGTGACACATATAGTTACTTAATGTAGCGTACACAGATTTTGCCAGACTTTAACTTGGCTATTTATTACAAGCACACTTAGGGTTTTATTGGGAAGCAATGAAACATTGTTCAGAAATACAAATAAAACACATTACCCTAAAAACCTGTATACAAAAATCTATGGAAAAACGGATGGGGTGCAGGTTAAAACAGATGGAAGGGAGGATTATAAGTGATGGAAAGGAGGGTTGTAACAGATTGATGGGATGTTTATAACCAATGGAGGGGAGGGTTATAACAGATAGAGGGGAGGGTTATAACAGATGGAGGGGAGGGTTATAACAGATGGAGGGGAGGGTTATAACAGATGGAGGGGAGGGTTATAACAGATGGAGGGGAGGGTTATAACAGATGGAGGGGAGGGTTATAACAGATGGAGGGGAGGATAGAACAGATGGAGGGGAGGATAGAACAGATGGAACAGAGGGTTATTGTTATGAAGCCACTGGACAGACAGGTGATTTGGAACGAACAATAGTGCTGTGTTCAGGCGATCCCGGAACTGGTTGGATTGCGGCCGTAGAGCCCTCAGACCTCACAGTTATAACAGATGGAGCAGAGGGTTAAAACAGATGGAGGGGAGGGTTACAACCATAGACCATATATATCACTGGACGTAACATGTGTGACTTCACCCATTGGGTTGATCTGATTTGGGTCATCGAATTTGCCATTACGGGCGCAGACATCTTGGTTGCGGATGTGGCGATTTCAGACAAGAGGGAGGAGTAATCTAGCTAGCTAACTGATATTAATTGGGATGCTAACGTTATTAAAACAGTATTAAAACAAAATGTAAAACAAAATGTAACGTTACTTACCAGAAAAACTGAGCTCCTTTGAGTTTTTTCTCGTACAACCGAACGCCATAGCCACGCCCTAAATGCCCCTTTGTTTATCGGCAATTTTATAATCAAAAAGACCATAATTAAAAAAATGAACATCATTATGTATTGAAGAAGGCTTAAATCTAGCGATTGAGACCATATACTGTACTCATTATGGAAATGTTTACTGAGGTAATAAATCAAGTAAGAAGTGTCTCAAATTTTCATAGATGATTACAGAAACCAAGCTCTTTTGCAACCAGACGTATCGCCCCCAGCTGGAATTCAGATAGAATGCAGGTTTAAGGCACTTCGCATTTGCGTCACTTTGACAAATGGGTTGCTCGCCCTGTGGTTACAACAGATGAAGGGGAGGGTTATAACAGATAGAAAGTGGAGTTATAGATGATGAATCAAGGGTTATTACAGCTGTAGAGGAGGGTTATAACAGGGGAGGGGAGGTTTATAACTGTTATACTATTTAGAATCTCTACTACATGCCAAATCCTCCCGAATATCATTGGAAAAGAAACTTGGTATACCTATTTGTAACCACATATATTGCCAGTCTTTATTGTTGTTAATACATCCACAGCATGGACACACCCATGCACACGCACACAAAATACTGAAATCATACATAGCAATCTGTATCGTGAGCTGTCATGGTAACTCCCTAAACTTCTGTATTCTGTGCTCCTTGGTTCTCTATCAGCATTACAGTCAGTTTGCTTTTATCAAGAAATCAATACTAATCCTGTCCAAAGTTTCCCCATTTGAAAATCTGCCATGTTAACTCAAAGAAACACATTCACACATGAACACTGCATCACCAATGACTTTGAGCTTCAAACTGAAGTATTCTCATTATTAAACAATTTACCTAAATTTTTTAATGTTTTCCTTTCTCCACTTTTTTTCATTTCATGGGCTGAAAACAATAACAGTAATGTTCAAACACTTTATCCATGGCCAAGGTCCTAAAACAATGATTTTCAAAATCAGTCACTTTAATCATCACTTGTGCCACTTACAACGTGTAACAGTTAATTGCTTAGGAATGAGTCTTTACCTAGTGGTGCCAATTTGTCATATTAGAATAATAAAATAATTTAAAAACAATTGGAAGCAATAATATGAGATAACAGTGGTAAGATATTGACCACATCATTCTCTGCACTGCTCTGTGTTCAAGCTCAATGTTGTTCCCTGCTGGACAATCCAGCTTAGACCAGCTTGGATTTGTAAATTGTCAGCTGATTGAATTGCTTAGTCAAACTGGTCATAAGCTGGTTGAGCTGGTCAACCAGCTCGGGCAAGCTGGGTTTAGATGTTTGACCTATTTGGTCCAACTGCAGAACTGGTACACCAGCTTGGTGAAACTGGTATAAGATGGTTGACCAGCTAAATGCATTCTCATGGCAAGACGTGGGTAACCGTACGTAATGGAAATTTTGATGCATTACCTAGACAGACATATGAAATGGGCAAATAAAATGTGAGTTTTTTTACGTATCAAATCCTTGGGAAACGTTTAGTTCAGGGATAATATGCTAGGTTAGTGAGGTTAAGGTTTGGGTAGACCATCTTCAGCCGGTCGTCCATCTACCACTTTTGCATGTGTTGGAACATGGTAGCTGGTTGACCATCTACCAGCTTGTATCTTCTACCAAAGCTGGGCTTGGACTATTTTGAATTTACTTTCACAGATTGATCAACCAGCTCAACAGACAAGACCAGCTCTTAGAATCTGGTCAACCATTTTATGACCAGTGTTACCAGACTGGTCTCCATCATTAGCAAATGGGCAAACCAGTTTTCCCAAGCTGGTTGACCAGTTCGACCAGATCATGACCAGTTCAAACAAGCAATGCAACCAGCTCAACCAGCTACTGACCAGTTTCACCATCTACAAATCCAAGCTGCTTGTCTCTGGTTTGGATAATTAATGGAATATAATACTAGATTTGCCTTCACCACTATGTGATGTAAGTACTGTATTCTTGTATGTTAGAGCCAGGCATATCCTCTTTACATTTAACTTTACGCGTCTATGCCGAGATAGAGCATAATCTTTGGCTTTGTTGGGTGAAGTTACTTTTACGATTACTTTTCAGTTATTGTTGAGTTCACAAGTTCGGGGAAGTCCCTACTTAAGACAAAATTATAAAAAAATATATTGTTTAGATTCTGTGATAATAGTTTTAATTAAATATTTGTCCAATTCTAGTGCAAGCGCATTGCAAGAAGCTCCTGCAAATTAAGCACACATGATTCTACTTAACTGCGAGGTGAAAAGAAAAATGACCTATCATTTTTATTGAGAAATGGAGTTGGAAATTCTTTGCCTAATCTAAAACTTTAATACACTTTTGGGGGAATATATTTGCCATTAATTACAAGCCCACTAACCATTACGTATTGCATTTAGAATAGCGTTACTTACGTTATTCAGTAAGCAACTGGAAGATATGCTCCTTGTTATTACCAATGTGTGGTTGTGTCTCCATGATGTGTTTTTTTTCCTGCCTGCATATTACTTTCTCGAGGATCCCGTCTCAAAGTTCACTCTTCCTTTGGTATTAGACAGGAGTCTTGCAAAATATTGATTGTTTTTGGAATCTGAGTTAATTTCTACTGGAGTCGACACCCAGGAATGGAGTTGACTTCATAGATTGTATAATCTATGGATAGGGCCATGTGTGATGTCACCTATTGGTTTGTGAATATCTGATTTGGGTCATTGAATTTGCCGTTACGGTTGCAGACGTCTTGGTTGTGGATGTGAGGATTTTAGAAGAGAGGGAGGATTAATCTAATTGGGAAGCTAAACGAAAAACAGTATTAAAACAAAATGTAAAACAAAATGAAACGTTACTTACCGGAAAAACTGAACTGTCCACTCCTTTGAGTGTCTTGTCATACAACTGAATGCCATAGCCACGCCCTAAACGCCCCTTTGCTTTATCGCCAATTTTATAATAAACAAGAACATCATTTAAAAAAAAATACTTCTTGATAAATTGCAGAAGGCTTAAATCTAGCAATTGAGATCAATATGTTATGAAAATGTTTACTGAGGTAATAATCAAGTGAGACGTGTCTCTCATTCTCATAGATACCAAGCTTTTTTGCAACTGGAATTCAGATAGAATGCAGGTTTAAGCCACTTCCTCATCAATTTGCCAAACCCAATGCTCACCCTGTGGTTGACACTCAGAGAAGGAATCAACACTGGGAGTCGATGGGAGTCGACTCTCCACCACAAGCTTCCTGTCTAAAATGCTTTTAGTTAACACCCTTGATCCATAGTCTGGAAAAAGGTAACATTATTTCACAAAGTTGTATCAAATGCATTCATCTGCACAAACACTTTGTCTCCAATTTACAAGGCACTTGCGCTAGCTCTAGCCTATTCTCCCTGAGTGAGAGAGTTGACTGATGAGCCATACCATCAAATAAGTACTTCATATGATTTAAGTACATAGAAAAATGATATAATTTTCTCAGTGTTCCCCTATAACGGTTTGCTAGTTATACTTTTACAGATGTTGCTCATCTAAAGTGTCCATCGAGGGTATGGGCTGTACCGTATTACAATGCAAGAAATTGAATTAAATGTGTGTTTATAACAGAAGAAAATGCTATTAGTTGCCACCAGGTGGCTCTGGTGAGCACCTCCAAAAATCATCCCAAAGCATTTGACATGATTAACCTATTGTACAACAGGGTATGTCTCTTTCATTAAAACAACTATATTGTGAAGTAAAATGAGGCTAGGTCCAGGTCGTTCCTCATGCCGTTTTCTACAGTTATAGTATGCACCAAATAGCCTAATAACTTCCATCCTTCCTTCGTTCCTGTACTTAAATGTGCGCATTTCCTCAATTTCTAATGTTTTTTACAGATAATTTTACAAATATTAGGCTACATGAAAATAGCAACGAGAAAAACAATATCGCATTTCGCCATTTGAACTCTACTGGACAACTGCTGAGGAAAATAGTTTTTTTCAATAGCTAACAAGTGGCTCCATCTTTTGAATTATTATGCATTTTAGGTGCATTTAAACCGCTTTTTATTTCTTTTTTAAATAGCAATAAAGACAGTTTTACAGATTTATCTCCTTGAGTCTAGCCTCTCTCTAGGTTTCTTCCTGGGTCCCACCAACTAAGGAGGTTTTCCTAGCCACTATGCATCACTTGTGTTGCTTGCTCTTAGGGGTCTTGGGCCGGATGTCTGTCAAAGCACTTTGTGACAACTGCTGTTGTAAAAAGGGCTTTATAAATACATTTGATTGATTGATTGATTAAAACCTAAAGCAGACAAAACCAGTCAGATCACATAGGACCTCGTTGGCATAAGTGTTTCGACTTAGTCTCACAAGTAGGCATAACCTTTGTGCACTTATGTTATTATATTTATCAAACACTATGCATTACAGCTTTTATTTTATTGGGATCCCTGTTTTCATGTTGGTAAGTATAACATAAAATGTTTAAAGATAATAATTTAATATGTTGCTTGGAATTTTGATATAATATATCATTCAATGTTTATGCTGTGTCAATATAAAATTGCAATTTTTTCTGCTGGCAGCATATCAACAAGAATGTTTTCTGGTAAATATTAGACTGTATGCTGGCACACCTTTCAGTCCCGTTAGCAAGTTCATACATACTTGTGTCCAGTTACCTGACAGCTTCGGATGGAGGGGGTTGATTTGATTCAACTTAATTGAATACAGAGTAGAACAAGCATGACAACCACATGTCTATGTGCATTCTGTAGCATGGAGTAGGCTACACACCCGTTCATATATTTAATTAGAATAGAGTAAAGACATGCAGGATAGTTTACAATATGTCTGTGCTTTCTTAAATCAGTATTAAAACAAACAAGGCTTTATTTTAAATAAATTCATTCTACTGTATAATAATACAATTACTTTTTTCTCCGCACAGAAATAGATGTTATTTTACAGAACCATTGTTTAATTGTGAATAAATACATAATTTAGGCTAGAAGTGGGCAATACATACAATCAGGATTGTAGTGGTAAAAAACAGGTGGGTAAACTATATATTCTGTGACAAAGGCATAATTGTATGGGGGACAGGGTGACATGTACCCCCCAATATTCAAAGAAGGACATTTTGCCCCCCCCCCCCAATTAGTGATGGTATAAGTACGATTATGTGGACAATATCAATGTGACTATTCATGTATGTCTTTACTCTTCACCTCCTGCTCCAAATGTCAAAGTCTGGTCCGGTCAGCCTACTATTTAAGTCCATTCCACCTGCCTCATACAGTACTGTATGAAGAAACCGATTTCACCAGAAATCCATGTCATGTTTTACACTTTTACCGTTCTAGCTACTCATATCTGGTCAAACGTGTGAGTTCGGAGCAGAAATTAGCCATACCTTGTTTTGCCTTGTTTTTGTTTGAATTTATTAATTGTGGTACTTTTCTTAATGTCAAGCACGAAAAACATTACATTCTTCACCGTACTACAAAGGTTTTATTTTTCCTCTATTAACATTCAATAGAAACACCAAGGGGGAACATATTACACAACAGGGAAGGGGAACAAAAAAATTCCAACAATTGACAAAAAATGAACATTTTAATAAATTAATAAATATACAGAAATACGGAGGGAAATAGTTCCCTGTGTGTGTGTGTGTGTGTGTGTGTGTGTGTGTGTGTGTGTGTGTGTGTGTGTGTGTGTGTGTGTGTGTGTGCGTGTGCGTGTGTGCATGAGCATGCATATCCATCTACAGTAGGCATTTATTATAAAGTGTACTTATTCTTCTAACTATATACTCTGGATACAGCTCATTCCATTTTTCTATTTGATTTCTGACTGTTAGAGTGAGTTTTTCCATTTCCAAAGTTTGTTCTATTGTCTTATACCATGCTTGACGGTCTGGGGATTTGGCTTGTTTCCAAAGCCTGGTAACTTGTTTCAGTGCTGTTAAGCTAAGTATTTTAAATATGCATCTATCCCTAGCATTAATCTTGAGGTTTGTATTAATACCCAAAAGATTTCCAGGTGTAAGTGGAACTGTAATGTCAAATATATATTTAATATCCCTCATTATCATTTGCCAAAACACCTGCATCACAGAGCAAGTAATAAATATGTGCGTCTGTTTAGCTTTTTTTTCACCACATCCTCTCCACCAACTTGTTCCCTCTATTACTGTGTTTATTTTACATCTATCTGGAGTAAAGAAATATCTTTGGCTTATTTTCCAAGCATATTCTTACCAATGTTTGGATTGCGTTATTTTAGAATTTTCTTTCAATAATTCTCTCCATTCTTCATCTGAAATATCTATACTTAACTCTTTCCCCCATTGTGTCTTTTTCTTAATTTCCATAACTGTTGCATTTTGTAAAACTGAATAGATATTTGCAAATTTTTGGGTGCTTTTACTTATATTTTGGGGCGCAGATGGCTCAGTGGGTAGGGAGTCAGACTTGTAGTCAGAAGGTTGCCAGTTCGATTCCCGACTGAGCCAAATGTCGTTGTGTCCTTGGGCAAGACACTTTACCCTAATTGCTCCCAGGTCGTTGCTGTAAATAAGAAATTGTTCTTAGTCAACTTACCTAGTTAAATAAAGGTTAAATAAAATAAATAAATAACATTTTCTGCTATATATTTCAATATTTAGTTTTCTAGCTCCCCCTGTTTATTCTGTTTAACATAGCCCCTTACTTGCAAGTATTTAAAAACTGTTTTTGTTCTTACCCATATCTAGTCACCAGTGTTTCATATGATTCTATAGAGTTATTATTAAACAGTTGCAAGTATAATGTTAACCCCTTACTTGCCCAGCATTCTAAAATCTTATCTGTTCTATATGGTTGAAAGTCTAAGTCGTGTATCATTTCTCTAAGGAGGATACTCTCCCTCTGAACCTTTAATCTTATCTGTTCTATATGGTTGAAAGTCTAAGTTGTGTATAATTACTCTCCTTCTGCACCTTCAATCTTTTACACATTTGCTTCCAAATCTTAATTGTATTTCCAATGCAAAAAGTCTCAAGATATTTTTGTTTTGTTTTTCTGTCCTTAAATATGGTAATGTCCCAATTAATCCATTTGCTAACACTTTTTCTATATTAATCCATTTTACCTTAATGTCAGGCCTCATCCATTTCATTATTACCAATAATTGTGTTGCATAATAATAACTTTTAAGGTTTGGAGTTCCCAAACCTCCTCTTTCTTTTGCTTGAATTAATATTCTATATTAATATATATATATTAATATTCTATTAATTAATATTAATGAACTATGTTTTCTACCATTCCAAACATAGTTAGCAATCATCTTATACCATGATGTAAAAAAAGGTTTCTGGTAGAGTAACTGATATGTCAGCTGCGAGTAAGTGAATGAGGAGTCGAAGGCAGGGTTTTGGCGTTCAGTATTTATTGACTGATATACGATGCCAACAAGAAGATAGATTGGCGGAGTAATACTTCTGCAAACCGTTACTTATACATATTCTTTAGAAGCAAAATAAGAAAGCGTCTTCTGAAGAAGGAACAGCAGCCAACGTAAAGCATAATAATACACAGCATTTTGTGGCAGGCTAGGGCTTCTTATACCTGGAGGAAAACACAGGTGAATTAGCCCCTGGTTGGTGAAATACATTAGCCCCTGATTGGTGAAATACATTAGCCCCTGATTGGAGAGCTGTGGATGCAGTGGCTTCAAAAGACAGGGGACCGTGAGTCTGATCCCTGACGCGTCAGGAGAGGGCATCCTGGGCTCAGAATGTCTGACATGGTAATGCCTGAAATAAAAAGAGGAGTTGTGGGAGGACCATCATTTCAATTGTTTCCACTCTACTATATGTTACATTAGAACTTAATGTCCATCTCTTTAAATCCTGCCTTGTTTTCTTTTCCAACTTGCTATAATTATTTTCATACAAGTCTTCTCATTTTTAAATAATATATATGCCAAGTTAATTCATCACCTCTATATCCTACTTAAAGTTATAGTGTTCTTTGAGACTTGAATGTATTTGTACATCAATGTTTACTGATTCACATTTATTTTTGTTTATTTTATATCCTGATACTAAACTATAATCCTTAATAACATTCATCAAGTATTTAATAGATTTTTCAGGCGAAGTTAAGTAAATAATTGTGTCATCTGCATATAATGCTAATTTATGTACTTATTCCCCAATATCTACCACTCTAATGTCTGAGTTTTGCCTTATCGCTATTGCTAAAACTTCTATATTAATAGCAAACAGAAGTGGGGAAAGAGGGTCCCCTTGTCTAATGCCTCTTTGAATATTAAATCTCATTGATAACTACCATTAGCTTTTACTATAGAAACAGGTTTATTATAAAGGGCTTGTATCCATTGACATAATTTCTTATTTAGTCCAAAGTTCCTCATTGTCTCAAACATAAAAGCCCAATTCACCAAATCAAAAGCGTTTTCGTCATCCGGAGTCAATAAAAGGAGATCTTTCTTTTCTATTTGTGCTTGATCCATTACATTTAGAGTTCACCTAAAGTTATCAGCTAGAATTCTTCCTGGCATAAATCCACACTGATCAGGTGTTATTATATCTGTAATAGTGTCTTTTAACCTATTGGCTAGAATTGTAGATATTATCTTATGATCATTATTTAATAGTGATATAGGTCTATAAGATGCACAGTTATAGGTGTCACACATGGGTTGGGGTTTTTCTGTATTGTCTTTGTGCTCCCTTTTGTATACTATGCCGCCCTCTTGTGTCTAGTCCTTGTCATTAGTTTTGAAGAAGTTATGGGATTTAGTCATCGTTTAGCCACAGGTGGATTTAGTTTGTAATTAGTATGTCTTTGTATTTAACCAGGTTGTTCTCCCCTTGTCTCTTGTCA
>JACXGM010019679.1:0-18278 GCA_016801145.1 Umbra pygmaea
TGGTTGGATTGAATCCTGAATGTTGATTGACTGAAAGCCATGTTATATGAGACTATATACCATGGATATGACAGGACATCACTTTTAACTGCATTGCTATGGTAACCGGTATATAAGAGCAATAAGCTATCTCTGGGATTTGTGATATGGCCAATATACTGTATGACACCTAAGCGCTGTGTTCTTAATGCAGCTTTTAGCCAATCAGCATTCAGGATTTGAACCACCCGATTTATATTACCCACCTGGTTTGTGGTATATTGCCAATATACCACAGCTAAGCACTGTGTCCAGGCATTCCACAATGTTGTGTGACAGCTCTTAGCCATGGTATATTGGCAAAGCACCACACCGCCTTATTGCTTATATATATTGTTAGGGTCATGGGATTTACCATGATTTCAGAGTATTTTAATGGTGTCATATTCATACATTTTGCTCCAAAATACTTTATCTCAGGATTACCGATACATTTCAAATACTTGCAGGGGTATCAGGAAGTCAGATGCCAACTAGGGCAAACCAGCTACTCGTCTGAACCTTTCACCTCCAGAAATAATTGAAAGCCTTGGTTCTAGTGCTGCAGTTCTTCCAGAATACCTCCCAAGTTGCGCTTTGCTTCTGAATCATCCATTTCTAACAGGAACAATGTTCTCAGCCCTCGGGACAGTGGATGAAGTCATCTGACCTAGGGGTCATCGTCCGATTCCCCTGAAGCACACCTGTACACACAATTGCAGCTCCCAAGGAAGTGTTTTGCTGTTGAGAGGCAAAATCCCCAAACCTCCTGCATTTGTCCCCTGTTGATACTGGCTCACTGTGATACGATGTGAGGGAAAACAGATCTGTATCATAAGACTAGTAAGAGGCTGAAGAGAGGGAGAGAGACATACTGTATGTACGTGAGTGGAGGAGAGAGAACAGACAAGAAGAGAACAGGTTAACAAGAAAAGAGGACAAGAGAAGACAACATAGAGAATACCAGAGAAGAGAGGAGGAAGAAGGTGGATAGAGAGGGTATTGTGTGAAGCGTTCAGGTTAAGACAATAAACGTGGGGAGAGTGTGGAGTAGACAGTGCATTCCTGGTGAGCTGATTCCAGCCTGGTTCCCACAGACTCCCACTGGAAACCTGTGGAGGGGAAAATATTTGGTTTGGAGGT
Organism: Umbra pygmaea; assembly: GCA_016801145.1. NCBI lineage: Eukaryota > Metazoa > Chordata > Actinopteri > Esociformes > Umbridae > Umbra > Umbra pygmaea. Next base: position 1,162 of record JACXGM010019679.1, read on the forward strand.
CTGGAAGGATGGCAGAGCTGCAGTCCAAATTCAACCGCACGCAGGACAGCGAGAGGAGTGGCCGAACATATACATAGACAAAGATTTGAATGTAAAAACACATGCAGACTTATACGCAAACAAACAGACATAATCATACGTAGAGATGGATTCATGAACAAAGACACCACAGCCATAGGATACAAATGATCTAACATTCAAATTCACTTTGATATCGGTGGTGGATGTTTCATCATCCTTATTTGGTGTAATTATTGGAATGATGATCAAATACGTCTATGTCCATGGCAGCAGCTTGGCCCATATTTGACAGAAACCTACAAACATACAGCACAGCCAGCCAGTAAAGCAGTGGAGAAATTACAGATGTGTGCCAGTAGTTTAAGTCCAGTTTGAAACATGATATTTTGGGAATAGAATCATAGATTTAAGTGCAGAGAATGTGGAGGTGGGGGACCAGGCATTTATCGAGGAGGTGGTCTGCTCTCTGTCCAGTGAAAGAATCATGGGTGCTTTAGATTTTTCTGGTAGTATTGGTTTAACTCAGGAACTTCTAAAGATCACCTAACAAATGGAAATGGTGCCAATGCTGTCACACACACACCATAATGTGTATAGCACAGTTTTAAACTGATGTCTTTATTATATCCTTCTTCATGTGGGATCTTTCATTGCGCTCTTTTGGAGTTTCTTGTCACTGTATGTGTGTGGCCTAGCTTTTACCAACCACGTGAATAACCTGGAAGATTCATTATGATGGGAATAACACAAACGCGGTGTGTGGTAAATTCTACCCATCATCAAATTTGACGACTAATGTTAAGTAATCTAGTATTCCTTATGTACAGTAATGGGTAGACTGAATAGTCATAAATTGAGATGATAATTTAACTCTCTCAATAAATATACAGCATGGGAGTTCTTTAGTTGATGATTATCATAAGGTTCTCTTTGAAGGTAGGATAAAATATTATAAGAAGACGTTCATGGAAGTTCATGCCTAATAGTAGAAAATGTTTGTGTTAGATGTAATCGCAGCTCTCTGGAGTAAAAATTTGGCTGTCATTTATTTTTTATAGTCAAAAGATATAACTTAACTAAATTGTAAAATTAAAATGAGCCTATTTGAATAGCCACCTGTATTGCTATAGGTTGAAGGTGGATTTGGCATGAAACTCCTGTAGAAACTCCTGTGTTTAACAAAAGATATCTATTGTCAGTTTGGTCCATTAATGGCCCTTTTTAACATTTCATGGAGCCTATAATAGGTTAAGCTGGAGATCTGAATCAGATAAGATGTCCAGGTTAACAAAACTCTCCATGTGTGTGTAATGACATGATTACTGATGGCTGATTCTTTCTTTTTGGGGGGGCCAGGGGTACTGGTTTACAAAGCAGTTTGGAATTTCAATTAGTGAAATCCTGGTTGGCTTTCCATGTATGAGCTGTTAAATGCTTTCATCATTTAAATAACGGATTAAAAAATACCTTAATACACACTCTGCTCATAATTTACTAGAATATATGACTAATGGATTGCAATATAAAAATAAATGTATAATTTGAACTATTTTACTCCAATAGTAAGTCATGAAATTCGACACAATCCTTTAATTGCAGTTACATCTTTGGGGATCTTTATAAAATATTTCCTATGCATTCTTGGCATAACATCATGTAAACCACTGACAGCAACTGGGTTTCTAAGCAATAGAATCCAAACAACATAAAAATGTCCATTGACCACAGTAAATTATTTACTGTATAGAGGAAATGCTGTGGCTACAGTTACTAAGCCTGCCTACTCTAGATCTTCCCATCAACAATCTACAGGTTTTCATTTTAAAGTCAGACATCAGTGGGCTAATATCAGACACTACGAGAGTGACTCAACATTAAGGTGACTTGTGGGAGATATATCAACATCTTTTAGACCAGTTTAGATATTCTGAAACCACACACAGATTATTAACATACAATGTTCTCATTTAACCCAGGAATTCAGAAAATTCAACATGCACACCACAACATATATTTCCAGTATATTCCCACTTGAAAAGACATAGTGTGTTTTAAAATGCAATAAAACCAACGTATTAGAACAGCCTTCTGTGTTAGTAGCTCTAGTGATATTCTTCACTTTAAACACTGGGACATTGGGAAATCAAGTTTGCCACATCGACTGAGAGAACTTCAAAGCCAGTAGGGTTGCCATGGTGATTGGTGAGCAGTAGTTAGTCAGACCTCTATAGTTAGCTACTGTAAGTAAATACTGAGTAATCAGCGCTGCCTACGACACACACACACACACACACACACACACACACACACTCTTTCTGCCCCTCCACCTTGACACCCCTCAACCTCCCACCATGTCCTCCCCATCTGATAACATCTCCTCACAACCACAAATCGGCCAATCAGGCGCTCCGATCCAAACTGCCCCAATGTAATGCTGGGAGATTAGACCCACTAAGAGCTTTTGCCTCCCCGAAGCTTTCAGACAGACTGGAGACGCCACTCACAAAAAGGCTCTGAAAATAGCAGAAGCCCTCCTTTTATTAGGTAAATTGCCAGAAAATGGCTTCTCAAAGCCACGGTTCCCAGTACAAAGTGTGCCCAGCTGGCTATAAAGTAGACTTCTAATACCCTGAAAGTGAAGTGCACCTGACCCTGAAACTTTGTCCTCATAGTAAAACAGATGCAAAGGGCTTTTCTATCCACTCCCCAATAGGTTATTTCCAACTCCTTTTTATAAAACATAAAACAAGTTATCTTGATCTCACCTACAGTAAAAACAAAAACGTGCACATTTAATGCATTTATTTCCTGGACCTGCTATTCTCTCTGTGTGAAGTGTTTTGCTGCTGATGAGTATGATATGAATGGACAAGGCACTTTACAGAATAGACCCTGCATTCCTCCTGAGGCACTTGAACACTCAGAAGGTAAGACATAACTCAGACTATCTACCATCGGTGGTTTGATGATATCTACCATTGGTGGTTTCAATCTCTTAATGAGACTGAAGTTTCACTTTTAAGTTTTAATAGTCAGAATCATTGTTCTAAATTACCTAAGGCAAATTGTGCAATATAACTTCATATTCAACACTTGAATGGATTTGACAGCATTAAAGGAAAAGTTCACTATTTACACTCACAAAGCAGTATTCTTGGTTTAAATACCATAATACAGATATTGAAAATCTACAGATATTGAAAAACAAATTGGTACTGAACAACCTTCCCATATTTATTTTGCTGTTCTGGGATCAGTTCACAAAAACATGAACAAAGGCTCCAATACCACCCAAACACCTTTTTTTAAGCTCAACATAGTTGAGTATAGTATTGCGGCACAGGACGTCAAAAATACATTTTGTCATTCAAATCATAATGCTTAAAGCTGCTAGTAAATAATGTTGATATTGGGAATTTAGAGAGGAACCAGGAAGTTGCTGATTAAAAATACAGTTACAAGAATGCCCCATAGGTGTGTGTTATAGAGGGGGTCAGGATTCAGAAGAACCTGTAAATAACTGGTAAACAATGCCAGACTTTGGTGTAGTGGTCTGAGTCTCCAGACCACACATGCCCCCTCCAGACCACACATGCCCCCTGGCAATGAGGGTTCGAGCCCTGGGTTGGCTGACAGTCTTTTGCCCTTCCTCTCTGTTTCCCCTGCATCCCTGTCTCCCTCTTTCTTGCCAATAAAATATACATCTTAAAAAGATAAAGAAGTGTCTTATTGTTAAAGTGCTTCTCAACACATCATTCAAATGTGGAGGTTAAGTCTCAGCTTGGTTCAGAGATCATTGGTTATGCGGGGTGGACCCCTGCTTTCTAGACCTAGCAGGATGCAACCCGTTCTGTAACTGACTAAACGTAGACATATCTGACTGCGTGTGATCTGAAGTCATTCTGGCCTCCCATTAAACACAGAGTGCCATGAATTGTAAATGTATCCTATCATAGCCCTAGGCCTAGACAAGACCAGTCACAGTCACTAAACATAGTTTGTCAGTTAATTCTGAGTAACCAGTATTTATACTCAGCTTTATTTGTGATGTATTTATACCTGAGCTATTTGTGATGTTTGAATTCTGTATCCAAATTTAGTTATTTCTGGAAATAACTGAAAACCAGTTTGTCATTAGAGTTCTTATTCATGGATGTTGTTTTAATTAAAGTGTAGTGTAGCGCACTAGTCAGCCTTAAGATTTACAGTCTGCATTTAAATAATACTATTCCTCCTTTTGGCATCCACTTAATGTCATTAGCTCATCCTGTTTTCCCTGGTCCCAAAAATATGTCTGGGTTATATTTCAGTAACAATATGTCTCAATAAAGAAACCCCATGTTGTGAACCAAGCTAAGTGAAGCATATCAGCACCAGCCATTATGCTATCAGAACTCATTCATAGAACGAGTAGCGGTGGACAGGAAGTCTTGGTTCAGCTCCATTTGTTAAACGCAGACCTACTGAATGCTGGTAACATGGTTTTTCAAATATAATCTATATAGAGATATGATGTTTAAGTTTTGTATGTCACATGTATGTAAGGTGTCTGAGTGATGGAGCTCAGCTTCATGATCTTTGCTTGTTCAGCAGTGGCAACAGAACATATCAGTGGGACTGCACAGCTGGACTGTGGTTTGGCTTTACCCTACCACCCATGACCGCTGACCCATGACATCATCGTCTTCTGTACGTGACACTTGTGGCACTGCAATTTCCTTTTTACAAAGAACTCCAATGCTTCTAACAAGCATCGTCTGGGCCTAGTGTAGGTTTGACACAAACGTGCATACCCCCCCCCCCCACACACACACACCAAAATATACACACTACACCACAACTGCACACTGAGCTGCACCAGCCAGTGGCTCCCAGACACTCTCTTTGCTCCATAAACAGTCCAGCCCGGAGAGGCAGTGTGTTAACACAGGATATCTGTGATGAGTCGATAGGCATTCCTCTGACAGACTCAAAGTGAAAGCGAAGCATAGAACACTCTGTACTGTATATGGCTGTACACGGACGCTCTGTTTCAGAGGACGTGATCAGTGTTTGGGATCTGAACGGTTATTCAGTACATAAAACAATACTAGTACAGTGGAACTGCTAGCCCCAAGGCTAAGCTAATGGGACATCTTTATATAGTAGTTCTCAGTGTAAATCATTGGTGTTCATCGCTTATCAGCAGACCTGAGGTTCTGAGTGATTGTACTGTCAAAGCTCTGTTATATCATCACAGACTTTTCCTGCATGGACCTGGAAAAGGAACCCAAATCAAATCCACATGAGCCGCACACATGTGAACATGTGATGGTGAAAATAAGAGCAAATTAATTCCCATCAGGAAATGTATAGCACATATTTCCGAAATCGACTCATTGGTTAAGGATCTTAAAGGCCTTAATGAAAAAATATGCATGTTTTGCTGTTGCCAGGGAGAGACAGACCCAAACAAAGGAAAAAAGATTTGACACACAGTCCATTTCTCCAGCTCATACTTTAGAGTAACGGGGCGCCCTCACAATTCCAGATCCCTCGAGAGTCCAGGCGTGGCCAGAAGAAGGTTCCAGTAGAACCAGGGGATTTTCCGATTGCTCTGGCTCTTTTAGATTGGCTGGTCTACAAAGGCGCTTGGACTGTAAAATAATGTAAGCATGTTGTGGCAAACCGTCCCTAACAGGCTTACAATACTGTATGTATGTTATTATAAGCCTGTCAGAGGCTTATTGTCCATTTTCATGGAAATACATTTTCTGATGTCAGCACACAAATGCAAAAACAGTCCACATTAGACTATATTACAATTATTATGGAAACCTGAAACCTAGAATTGTACAAAACTTTCATTTACATATCTACAGTACATATTCATGATAATTTATCGGCGCCCTTTTTCCAATCTCTTCCATATTGATTATATGCATACACACTAGACTTCACCCAAACACATCACTCATATATATGGTGCTGCTTTAAAAAAACGTTTCCCTTTATTTAACCAAGTTCCTATTCACAGCAACGACCTGGGAATTGAACTGACAACCTTCTGACTACAAGGCTGCCTCCCTACTCACTTCAAATGTTCAGTACACTCAATGACAGAACTGGCAGCAGCATTGACGTTAATGTCAACAGTGGCTAAGATTATCTTAACTGTGTTGTTATGAACCATTTCCTGTTTTATTATGAACCATTAACTGTGTTATTATGAATCATTTACAATGCCCACGAACTCGTCCATGCTTCCTGTTTCCGCTTTGTCGTGCGCTGCTGTAATTTTGACATCACATTGGCGCACGCCAGGTCGGGAATGGCAAGTATACTGAGGCTTTTAGTTTTGCTAACCTAACAGCAATGAATTTTGTAGAAAATAATAAAACAAACGCATCAATTCTTAATCGTAACCCCAATTCATATTAAAGACATTTCAAATAAAAGATACATGTAAAAACATGATCAATTTGTAATTTAAAGATGCAGTCTGTGACTTTTGCAATTAAACCTCACATTTTGGCCTGGATGTGTACTATGCTATTTGTATGTACGGTACATACTCTCTAAATAGAATCACTATCATAACCTCAGTCATTAATGAAATTCCAAGTTTAAGTAGATGACATCAAGCACAAATACATGACGTACATAAATGGAGAAACTTTTATTCTTTTCTTGCTCAAGGGTTTCTGGGAATTATACCCCAAACAGTTTGCATGGTTGCATACTACAAAAATCCACTGTATGTGCAGTAGTAGACCATCCGTGGACATTTGGCCAGGGTTGGTTAGGTTACTTTTTCAATGTTATCTGTTAAGGTTACTAGTTACCCATCCAACATTGTAATCAGTAATGTAAATTTTGGATCACCCAAATTTAGTAACGTAATCTGATTACTGTCTGTTACTTTTAGATTACTTTGAAAAGCTAGTTTATAACAAGTTGGCATAGCGGGAAGTTTGTTTACATACCTGCACTAAATCAAAAATCAAATTTTGTGGCCCCCAACAATATTTTTCAATGGGACATAAAGTAGCACTCTATAAATAAATAGAACATTCACACCAATATACATGAATAAGGGCATTATAGGACTGATGGCAACTGGTAGTGTTGCGAAATAAAAATAAAACATAGAGTGGGTCTAATAATGGCAGTTGAAAAAATAATATACAATATTATGTGCTCATTTTTTATTTTAGTTTGACAAATGCATATAGGACATGTTGATCATTTACCACCAAAAACTACAGTTTGGGAACCATGAACTAAGTATGTAATTAATATATCATGGTGACTAGATAACAGAGATATAACTTAACAGAATATTCATAGCTATTTATTATATCTGAAGCTGTTATACAGAACGCCATACAAAATTAACACATTTTTCAATAAAGAATCGACTACTCCCAAATGTAAAAACATCTAACGGTAATCTTAGATTTTTTTCAAAAGTATCTGTAATCCGATAAAAAATGTTTTGCCAGTAATGTACCATAATTGATTACTTGTAATCTGTTACTCCCCAACCCTGCATTTTGCATACTATTTTTGGTGTACTATGGTTTGGGACATACAAATCATAATTTGGCATCCTATATAGTATGCAAATTAAGATGCAGCCTCAGATTACCAAAATATGTGAACCCGTTTGTATAATAGTTTTTTCACCTCCATTAGCAAAGATAACTTGGAATAAATGTCTCCTATAGTCATTAGTCTGTCTCTGATATCTGTCCTGAGGGATTTTGTCCCGCTCCTTCCTACAGAACTCAGCTTAATGAGTGATATTTGTTCTGAATTCATGGTCCCCTTAATGGTGTGCAGTTGTCCAGGTCCAGACGACGAAAAGCAGCCCCAGATCTTGATATTCCCACCACCATGCTTGACTGTTGGGATAAGGTTATTTTGGTGGTAGGCAATTTAAGGTGGTAGTAGTTTTGACTGTGTCCACAAAGGTAAATTTTCAACTCATCTGTCCCATGGACTTCTAGAAACATTCAGGTTTGTCCAGGAGGTCTCTATGAAAGCTGAGATGGGAGGTTTGATATTTTTTTCAACTGAGGCTTCTTTCTAGCAACCCTCTTATCAATTTAATTAAATGTTAAAGCATGCACAGTAACCTGAGATGCAACAAGGGAGTCCTGCAAAAATCCAGATATTAAGTTTTGGCTGGGCATTACCTGATGTATTATTTTCTTACTGCTCTGGGGGATATTTTGGAAGGGCAACCATTTGTAGGCCGAGTTGCCATCATTTTAAATGCTCTCCATTTGTAAATGATTTGCTTCACAGTACAGTGATGGAGCTCAAATCTCAAATCTTTGAAAGATGGTCCACAGACTGATCTTACTACGCTCCTCCTAATATCATCTGAGATTTACTTTCCTCTCAGCATTGTATGTTTTTTATTCACATGTATGGGTAATACCAAACTGTACAAGTTTCCCATCTCTACTTATCAGAGTCCTGCCCAAACTTTTTTCCAAGATCTCGACATTGATTGGTTTATTTTATATCCAATTACTTACCCACCTGATTCTAGGACAACATAATCTGCACTACTTACTTAGATTATTTAGATTTTCTACTAATTTTCTGAAATATAAACTTGCTATGTCACATAAGAAAGTCTGGTTCTGATTAAATAAAAATGTAATTTTGAACAATAAAACAATCAATAATTGCACAAGGGATTCATATACTTTAAAGAGCAACGTATTTGTGTATAAATTTAAATGACGTGTGCCTCAACAAAATTAATTAGCCACGTTTTCATATTTATTCATTTTTACTAGTTTGCACTTTTGGGAAACATTCTTTAAGCATTTCAGTGCTAGTGGACACCTGCTGTTCGAATGTGAAAAATACATTTGAAAGTATCTGCAGCCTTCAGCAATAAAAGGCCAGTTCTTTGGTTTGTTGATGTTGAGTGGGAGTCTTTTAGTTGTCAGACTAGTTGGAAAGCCGATTTACTACTTCATGGAAATGCCATTGGATGATGAGCTCAATCTACATGAACGTGTCTCCATGCAGTGCATAATGACTGATGGTTATGTCCCAAGGCTATTTAGCTTAACTGGATTTGTCTTCTTTGGAAGTGGACAGGTCTCCTCCAGTAGTCCAGAACTTCTTAAAGACACCTCTTTCCCTGTTATTATTATTATTATTATTATTATTATGAAAACAACAGTAAAAATTGTTGAGGTCATCGAAAAACTGTTATGAGTTCTTTCTGTGTTTTTGATCTTCTCCTTGGCTGGCCAGGTGGGGTTTTCCAGGCCCTGCCTAACTGGGATTCTGTTTGGAACATGGTTTCCACATTCTTATTGTAGCTGTCCACAGCCTGAGGTATTTGTAATTGTACTGTCCTCTGCCAGGATTAAGCATTCTCTTGGTTGCTTGCAAGAAAGGCTTCCTTGGGACTCTTTCTGCTTTGCAGTAACCAGTGATTGTTATTTGGACAGCATTTCACAATTTTTGTGTGGACAAGCATGCAGCATATGCGTCAGAGTTCGTGCATGCCAAACCACAGTTAATAAATTTAAATCAACACATGAAGTGGGAAAAGGGACTACGGTAGAATTTGGGAAATCACCACTGTCTTCAGTGAGCAGTGTCATTGGGGTGAGTTAGGCAGCTGTGCTGCCAGAGAACTGCGCGTCATTCTGAGGTAATAAACCACATCACGGCCAGCTGACTGAAACTCCCATTCATTATAATGCAGGCAGCAGGACCAGTATGCACATGCATATGTACATGTGCAAGTGAACGTGCATGAGCGCTGTGTGTATCTGTGCATGTGGCTTATGTTTGTGTGCTTTGCATGTGCATGTGTGTTGACCCTTGTATAGGGACTGGGGTCCTCTCTGCATTCTCCATGACCAGAACTCTTAGGTGGCTTTAATAGCTTGGCAAAGGTCCTGATTTACAACAGGCATCCCATGCTCACACACTTTAAATGTAGAACAACTTTCCTCAACTGGGGGTCATGCTGGTGGTAGTCGTAACACTTGATACGGTCCCTAAGGCCAGTCTGTGTGTTGATCATCTGAAGAGGAACACTTCTGCGGCACGTGTTTCTTTGAATTGAGACCTTGGTTGTTATTGGAGAGTTGTGGAGTCCCCCTCCTACACACACGCACCATCCTTCAGGGTGTTGTGCAGCTGACAGCGTGACATTGATCCAGTCCAGCGGGGTTCCCCAGCCTGGTCTAACACCATAATCTGTCCCACATGGATCCAGGCTCTGGCAGAGGCTCCATAGTCCCCGATTATATTAGCTTTCTATTCTGCCATTTCTCTCTTTGTTTGGGTTTTACCCCAAGGGTCCTGGCTCTACCAAGCTAGTACATGTCTCTGCTCACTTTGGATTTCCAGTTAAATATCGACATATTTTAATCCTGCTGAAAACAGAATGTTTCTATGTTCCTCTGTATTGTTGAACATAGTGATAAAGGAGGAAAGCCACAATTATTTAATCAGAGTAAACACCATACAAAATAGTTATATAACATAAAACTTCACCAGGCAAACTCAATAGTAATAATGTGACAGTGAATTAAAATGTCACATTGATAAAAAAAACTGCACAATGTCATTTTTTGAAAAATACAAAAACTAAAAAAAAATATTTAAGGACTAGTGCATTGGATCCAAGGATAAAAAACATCTACTTAAATAATACAAAATACAGACAATGGTAGAAGTTTGAAATCTACCTTTCACAATATCTAACTAGAAACAAAAGTATATTATGGACAAAATAATAATGTGTATTTTCGGAAATTGGTTATAAATTAAATTGGTTCGGAAAACAGACTCAACCAGTCAAACCACTAACTCCGTGCTACGTGAGCTGAACTGTGAGCAAATTGTGTTTGATTTTAGTTTGCATCGCCAGCTGTAAGACTTGCTCATTGATCTGCATGAATGACCGCAAAACCTCTTGCCATGGAAGATTCCAAATCACAGTTCAGCTAACGTAGCACAGCGTTCGTGGTTCGATTAATCAAGACTGTTTTCCGAAGATGGCACCTGGTTGTATACGCAAATGGTACTGTCTTTTAAACAATGTTTTTATAAAATGTCTGTATACTTACAAAGTTCTCAATGCTTCATTATGTTACCGTGGAAGTGTGGTGCTATTTTGAGCCTTGTTAATGTTATAAAATATATTTTATACTTTTATTTTTACTTCATCCGTGCCCTCACAACAAGCATTATAAGGTAATTATCAGTTCGCACTAAAACTGGGCACATTCAATTAGCATGAAAACATATCCCTGGGAATGGTCGACTCGGTACCAATGTGTTATTAACCCCTAGGTTCATGTTGTGCCAGAGTTGTCCTTTAACAATAGTTATTCCAATAATAAGCATTATGTAACTGTTAACAAAACTCTTTTGTTATTGAATGATTGATAAATATGTGAGATATCATGTATGTCTTGAGGTTCACATCTTAGCAATTTGCTTATTAATTTTTATATTGATAATTTAAGGGTTATTGTCCACTTAAGTCCTCTATAATTTTAACACATGACTCTACCAAACAGTTGAGCAGAACATTAAATATAACATTTGTTAAAGGGTAAGATCAGTGGAAATAGTCCATAGTCTTTTATGTTTGTTTGTTCCTTTATCATCGATATTAACTTAAAGCACAACCGATATAGATTGTTGTCTATGCTATATATGCATTACTTAACAATAATTGGCCATTGATGAATGGTCTTTGTTTGCCTTATTGTAAAGGTGAAAACATATACACCTTAACTAACACTTGTTAAATGCTTAGTAGTGCTGAATAACCATTACTTAACCATAATTAACCAGTTGTTGATGCTCTTTGTTTGCCTTATTGTAAAGTTGTAAACATATACAGTACACCTTAATTAACACTTGATAAATGCTTAGTAGTGCTGAATAAGCATTACTTAACCATAATTAAGCAGTTATTAATGCTCTTTGTTTGCCTTATTGTAAAGTTGTAAACATATACACCTCAATTAACACTTGATAAATGCTTAATAGTCCTGAATAAGCATTACTTAAGGTGTATATTTTTACAACTTACAAAACAAATGCAAACGAAGAGCATTAATAACTGGTTAATTCCATATGTTTTTGTTCCAAACCAAATTTAGCACAAATGACGCTACTCATTACCATGGTGAAATAACTCAGGGTAGTCGCAAATGACTAGCCTGACAAGCCAAACCCACATCAAGATAATGGGTCTGGGAACTCACCATTGGAAGTGCTCAATCCGAGGGGCGGGATAAACGGTTGTCTTTCAAATTCCCTCTGCACGCAATGGGAAAGCGCAACATCCAACCAGAGCAACGAAGGATCTGGTCAGCAAAACTCCGAACACCTCTTCCTTTTGTAAGAATGACTTCATTGCTGTTCTTTGTTTATTTCTTAAAGAAAATATTAACTACAAGTCTACCAGAGTTGCGGCCAAAGCCAATTCGAAAGACCTCTGTTCGCCAGCAGCAGCAACCGTTTCTTTGTTTTCCCGTAATTACGTTAAGCCCGCCCACCAACTCAATACATGATGTGATTGGCCTGACCAGAATTTGTTTTTTCCAGCTCGCAAGCCAACAGAGAGTTGCTAGACTGACCCTAGCTGCAAATAATATTTGCTTCCGCTAGGGTGCGTCTAGAATTCTAGGCTAGCAAATGACTTGTATGCTGATTGAATGGGTTCCCTTGCGGTTGATGTATATCAGTGCAAAGATTTCAGCCTGAATAATTTGGGTAAATGTGTACACTAGATGTGTATACCTTGTGTATGCCTTTTGTTTCACATCTTCGGACACCACAAAGATTTCCCTCGTGTGGTAATATTTTTCCTTGTAATTATGTATGGGTTGCAATAATGGGAACTTCTGCGTCTGTGTAGATGAGAGGAGCAAAGTGTATGTGTGTTGTGCACACGCTACATTATGGCCAAGCATCTGCCCTTATAATAGGATCTGAATAACACGCCACTGACTTTTAAATAGGTTTTTCCTGAGGCCTATACGACGAAGCAAGTTGAAAATGCCCTGGTTTTCTTTTCATTACCTGGCTTCACTGAACCTAGCAATTGCAATCTAGATAAGTGATGTCACAATGGTGGTTATCAATTCGTTAAATCAACCCAGGATTTCCCAATCTTTTGACGAGCGCGTTCGCATAAATGGGGTGGTGTGTGCGCCATCGGATTAATCGCAGACACGGACAAATCTTTGAGAGCCGAATATTTTGCAAAACTGTAGTAAATTATAATTTTAGAGAAATATGAAGAGCATAAAAAATATAATCCAGACGTAAAGCAGGAAGGAAACCTGGGAAATAATTGCCACCTGTGTATTTATAAATGTCTCAGGCTCATCGATATCACTGACTATAATGACAATTGTGTATTCCATTAAACCAATGTGTTGCTTTAAGGAGAATTCCGGGCGATTTCAAAACGTAGCTCTGTTGTTTCATATCTGAAGTGCTGTCGTAGCGTTAATAACTCATAAATAACAATCTGTATTGCCAAAACCGTGGTTACCTTTTGCTGCCAGTATACAACCATTACACATTTACGGGGCAAGTTAAAAAACGTGCTTTGAGCCTCTAAACAAGTTTGAAATTTCATTACTAGTCCATATCCATGTGCAGTGATTCCTTATAGTAAACACAGCGAATTTAACACAGTCGTGTACATAGTGCCTTGCGAAAGTATTCGGCCCCCTTGAACATTTCGACCTTTTGCCACATTTCAGGCTTCAAACATAAAGATATAAAACTGTATTTTTTGTGAAGAAGCAACAACAAGTGGGACACAATCCTGAGGTGGAACAAAATTTATTGGATATTTCAAACTTTTTTAACAAATAAAAAACGGACAAATTGGGCGAGAAAAATTATTCAGCCCCTTTACTTTCAGTGTAGCAAACTCTCTCCAGAAGTTCAGTGAGGATTTCTGAATGATCCAATGTTGACCTAAATGACTAATAATGATAAATAGAATCCACCTGTGTGTAATCAAATCTCCATATAAATGCACCTGGTCTGTGATAGTCTCAGAGGTCTGTTGAAAGCACAGAGAGCATCATGAAGAACAAGGAACACACCAGGCAGGTCCGAGATACTGTTGTGGATAAGTTTAAAGCCGGATTTGGATACAGAAAGATTTTCCAAGCTTTAAACATCCCAAGGAGCACTGTGCAAGCGATAATATTGAAATGGAAGGAGTATCAGACCACTGCAAATCTACCAAGACTCGGCCATCCCTCTAAACTTTCAGCTCAGCCAAGAGGCCCATGATCACTCTGGATGAACTGCAGAGATCTACAGCTGAGGTGGGCGAATCTGTCCATAGGACAACAATCAGTCGTATACTGCACAAATCTGGCCTTTATGGAAGAGTGGCAGGAAGAAAGCCATTTCTGAAAGATATCCATAAAAAGTGTTGTTTAAAGTTTGCCACAAGCCACCTGGGAGACACACCAAACATGTGGAAGAAGGTGCTCTGGTCAGATGAAACCAAAATCTAACTTTTTGGCAACAATGCAAAAGGTTATGTTTGGCGTATAAGCAACACAGCTCATCACCCTGAACACACCATTCCCACTGTCAAACATGGTGGTGGCAGCATGCCTTTCTTCAGCAGGGACAGAGAAGATGGCTAAAATTGATGAGAAGATGGATGGAGCCAAATACAGGACCATTCTGGAAGAATGGAACCAAGAACCTGATGGAGTCTGCAAAAGACCTGAGACTGGGACAGAGCTTTGTCTTCCAACAAGACAATGATCCAAAACATAAAGCAAAATCTACAATGGAATGGTTCACAAATAAACATATCCAGGTGTTAGAATGGCCAAGTCAAAGTCCAGACCTGAATCCAATTGAGAATCTGTGGAAGGAACTGAAAACTGCTGTTCACAAACACTCTCCATCCAACCTCACTGAGCTCTAGCTGTTTTGCAAGGAGGAATGGGCAAAAATCTCAGTCTCTCGATGTGCAAAACTGAGAGAGACATACCCCAAGTGACTTACAGCCGTAATTGCAGCAAAAGATGGCGCTACAAAGTATTAACTTTGTAGCGCCAAAGTATTAACTTTGCACAACCAATTTTTCAGTTTTTAATTTGTTAAAAAAGTTTGAAATATCCAATAAATTCCATTCCACTTCATGATTGTGTCCCACTTGTTGTTGATTCTTCACAAAAAAATACAGTTTCATATCTTTATGTTTGAAGCCTGAGATGTGGCAAAAGGTCGAAAAGTTCAAGGGGGCCAAATACTTTTGCAAGGCACTGTACCTCTGTTTATTTCCTATTTTACAGTGAAGTCCACACTAGTCGATTGTTGAAGTCATACAATGCAATAATCCAAAACATATCTTTTCCACAAAAAAAAGGCTATGTCTATAAACTTCTTTCACAACATTGATCGGCTGTAACGTGACACTTGCCTTCACAACTCCCAACAGTACAAGAGCTATCTCACATGAGCATAGGTAACTAAGCAACAGTGTAGACTCAGTCCGTGAGCTGCCAAAGAAAAGGTGTAAGGTTACCTGGCCGACTTGCCACATTATATTGACATAACCACAGCAAATCGTTTATTTTGAAAGAATTTGTTTTGGAATAATGTATTGTATGACTTCGACAATCGACTAGTGTGGACTTCAATGGAAAATGGGAAATAAACAGTATGTACAAGGACTCCATCCATCCTTATCAGATGCCCAAACCACCTCAACTGGCTCCTTTCGACGCAAAGGAGCAGCGGCTCTACTCTGAGATCCTCATGGATGACTGAGCTTCTCACCGCTCCTACTCTGAGATCCTCACGGAAGACTGAGCTTCTCACCCTATCTCTAAGGGACACGCCAGCCACCCTCCTGAGGAAACCCATTTCAGCCAATTGTACCCTGGATCTCGTTCTTTCAGTCATGACCCAGCCTTCATGACCATAGGTGAGGGTCGGAACAAAAACTGCCCGGTAGATCAAGAGCTTTGCCTTCTGGCTCAGCTCTCTTTTCGTCACAATGGTGCAATATATTGAGTGTAATACCGCCCCTGCTGCGCCGATTCTCTGACCAATCTCCCGCTCCATTGTCCCCTCACTCGCGAACAAGACCCCAAGGTATTTGAACTCCTTCACTTGGGGTAAGGACTCATTCCCTACCTGGAGTAGGCACTCCATCGGTTTCCTGCTGAGAACCATGGCCTCAGATTTAGAGGTTCTGATCCTCATCCCAGCCGCTTCACACTCGGCTGCGAACCAATCCAGTGAGTGCTGAAGGTCACAGGCTGATGATGCCATAAGGACCACATCATCTGCAAAAAGCGTTGATGAGATCCTCAGCCCACCGAACTGCAACCCATCCCCACCCTGACTACGCCTCGATATCCTATATATATATTTGTGTTTATGTTTTGTGTTTTTTTTTATATACGAGTGCTATGCACTGTAGTTTATGTTCTTTATGTGTTAAGTAAATGTGGCGCCTTCCCCTCATTCACCTGGTACTAGTCAGGACTGATTCGGTCTTATCATCTCAATTTCATTCGGCTGGTGGATCAGTCCCTATATTAGTCCGGGTGAACAAGAGCAGGGTGTGTTTCATTGATTCTGTTTATTGTATGGTTGCGTGTGGTGGTTGCTGATCTCACTGCTGATCTTTGTTGCTGATCTTGCTGCTGATCTTGCTGTTGATCTTGCTGTTGATTTTGCTGCTTTCGTATTTGACGGTAAACACAGGGTGAATACAGGGGCCGGGAGCTTCCACCAAAATTTCCCAGAGGAAACACTGTCACAGTGATGTAAAATGTGACAGTGATTTAATAATGTGACAGTGATATAATGATGTGACTGATTGATAATGTGACAGTGATTATGTAAATGTGACCGTGATATGATAATGTGACAGTGATGTAATAATGTCACAGTTATAAAATAATATGACAGTTAATAATTTTAAATTGATTTAGAACTCTCACAGTTAATAATGTTGACTGATTAAATAATGGGACAGTGAATGTTAATAATGTGAATGTAATTTAATAATGTGCGGAATATGAGGAAAAGACCTGAGACTGGGG
>JACXGM010019680.1:0-18274 GCA_016801145.1 Umbra pygmaea
AAGGGGACAGGGGAGGGTAGGTAGTGGGGGGTGGGGTAGGGGGTGGGGGGGTTATTCTCTAGGGTCGTGGAGTGGTGGGGTGGTTGTGACTTGGGTGGGCCGTGTCCGGCCGCACTCTCCGGTACAGTAGGTGGCGGTATATGCACCATTACGTCGGTCGCGATCTGCCAGAAACCAAAGAAGAAGAAGAAGAAGAAGTTCATTGACTTCTGACGTGTCTTGAACATCGCAAAACTTCACAAAAATCAACAATTAATCTCTTCACGTCTATTTTAGCTGTTCCGGTTTTGACATTAATTCGGTTTACAATTCCTGCTTTTTAATCGATACTATGGCTTCTGATGTCGCTCGGCAGCTGGTATGATATACTTAAATACTATTTGTCTACTAGAATAAGACAGATGAGTGATGACAGGGAGTGTCCCTGCTAGCCAAGATAGCAATAGCTGCACAGTAGCAGTAGATAATTTAATAATCAGCTAGCTATGCTTTCAAAAAGTTGGTAGAATGCTTGCAGTAGCTAATTAATTTATGTAGTTAATTGTGATCGATAACTTCAGCAAGTTTCCAAACATTCACTGCAATGATTACAGGGATGTGTTGCTAAAGTAGCTATACGACGTTATAACGTTACACTAAGATTAACAATGGGATACAATATCCATGATGTAGATAAAATTAAATTGGTGAGCTTACTGTTTAATGGTTTCTTTATGTTACTAGCGGAGATAATACTTTTAAAAGGACATTCCTTGATATTTTTTGAATTTGGGGATTGGAAGAGTATTCCTGAAGTATGGATATGCTAGCTACAGTAGCTCTTTTTTTCTGTAATCTTCATTGGGACATGTAGCTGTCATTGTATCCTCATTGTGAAATAACATACTACATTCTTTAATGAAAATACAAACGGGCTAATACCGGAAATATATACCGTATACAGTAGTGCATTCTCTCTATAGAAAATATCATAAATTGAATTGTTGTCAAATATTTAATATAGTAAAAAAAGTTGAGAAATGTTGTATCTGTCGTCTGTAAATCATTTAAAATTAGTGTTTTTATTATTTTCCTGGAAACGTGTAGTTGCATGATATTTACAACTGATTTGACCTGGTCTGTAGCTGTGAATTGATTACAATGAATGGAATATTTAATGAGAGGTCAGAATAGCACTGATTTAGGTAATAAAAAAGGCAGTCAGACTTGTAGTCGAAGGTTGCCAGTTCGATTCCCAGCTGTGCCAAATGTCATTGTCCTTGGGCAAGGCACTTTACCCTAAGTGTCTCCGGGGAGAATGTCCCTGTACTTACTGTAAGTTGCTCTGGATAAGAGCATCTGATATAAAGTTTTAGTGGAACATTACTGAAATAACTGGTACTTAAGTAAAAGTACTGTTAAACTTAAAGTTCAGAGGCATGTGTAATGCCTGCAAGATTCTGTTAATATGTATGATAAATGATGGAACAGTATGTTCTGTTTTGTTCCCAACAGGATATTGGTGCTCGTCCCCTGTCTTTGTCAGGTCATGTTGGGTTTGACAGCCTTCCAGATCAGCTGGTCAACAAGTCTACTTGCCAAGGCTTCTGTTTTAACATACTCTGTATCGGTAAGAACATTAATACAGTCTCACCGACTGATCTGGGCCTCTTTCAGTTTCTCATTGCCTTTTTGTGTGTGTCCCACCAGGTGAGACTGGTATTGGTAAATCGACGCTGATGGACACGCTATTCAATACTAACTTTGAGAACTGTGAGTCATCCCACTTTGAGCCACAGGTTAAGCTGCGAGCCCAAACATATGACCTACAAGAGAGCAATGTGAGACTTAGGCTCACTGTGGTCAACACTGTTGGCTTCGGAGACCAGATGAACAAACATGACAGGTAGGGAGACGGTTGAGTAACCTTCCGAATAAAACCCATCACTGATATTTGACACATTGCAATGCATTTAAAAAATGACTTTTATCTGGAAATAAAAATCAAACTGCTGCCAGGTACAATATATTGCTGCTAGATTAAAGGAAATTAAGTATTGAATGCCCATCATTATATTTTTGAAATGCATTGCAATGTGTCTAACAACAGCTTTTATTTTGCAAAGTAAATACAGAGTTTGTGTTGACAGCTTGATCCTGCCGCTTGTAGAACAGTAATGAAGCCTCGAATGCCCATCACTACCTGTAGCCCATGAAAATATTGATTCACAAGACAATACTGCCCCCTTGGGAATGAGAATGCATCCAGCTAAAGTCACACTTGACTATAACAAATTAATTACTATTGACTTGATAGCTGCCCATTTAACACAAATGTACTTTCTATGTACTTATTTTTTTACATGTCTCTTAAAACGATTGTAACTATAAGATGCTTTGAATAAGAACATCTGCTATATGCATAAAATGTATGATCAAACAGGGCAAGCGGGGAAGAGTGTTGATCACAGTCTTGTTTGGACCCTTCCGCGTGAACTTCAGTGTGTTTCTCTAGCTTCCAGCCGGTGGTGGACTACATAGACCGGCAGTATGAGACTTACCTCCAAGAGGAGCTGAAGATCAAGAGAAGTCTCCACAACTACCACGACTCCCGTCTCCACGCCTGTCTCTACTTCATCTCTCCGTCCGGACATTCTCTTAAATCCCTGGACCTAGTTACCATGAAGAAACTAGACAGCAAGGTGTGTGTGTTTCTTTTGTTTTCTTCTACACCATTCGTTACGTGAGGTCATATAACTGAGTTAATTAGATCATAACAACAAGCCTCAACCTGCTTGGAATTGGACTTTCGAAACATTGCGGTTTTCACTTTGTGTTTAGACTTCCTCTTTTATTCATGTCTGCAAATAACAAATATGTTAATGAACCAACACGTTCACTCGTACATACACATTTCCCTATACTTTCACCAAACATACCCAATATCAGACATTAATCCAGCAACACTATTACACAAAACCTATTTAAGAGGGCAGCTTTATCACATTTGAGAAGAATGTAAATACTTTTTTGTATGTTATTTAACCGGGCAATGCGACAGAACATTTTGAATGCAACTTATACATGGTTTTGGATTGAGAGAGAGCAAGAAAAACATGTACGGTAAAAGTAGAGAAGTAAGAGAGACAATGCGTGTTTGTTTTTCTTTGTACCAGGCACAGTGTGTTTGTATTTCTTTGTACCAGGCACAGTGTGTTTGTTCTTCTTTGTACCAGGTACAGTGTGTTTGTTTTTCTTTGTACCAGGCACAGTGTGTTTGCGTGCGTTTGTATGGATTTGAATGTAGGCTGAGAAGACATTGAATTGCTTTGTGTCTATATGATCATTAGTATGGTTTATTTGTCGTGTGCACAGAAACACACAAAACATAACATTAGCACAAAGTTTGAAAGGCTTTTAGATTGTAATATACACACAATTTGCAAAGTGACACAAAAACCTTTCATTTGGCTCAATATTCCAGCATTTTAGATCAAATGTGTCAATTATATTTACTCAAGTCTCATTTCTTTATGTACATAATAAGGTTAACCACAAGGGTACTGGAAATGTAAGGAATGAAATCTAATGTATCATTAGGGGACAACCTTGTTGTCACTGAGGACTGGAGTACACAGTAATATTTTTCTGGCCTGGTGATTAGCAAAGAAAATTCCTAGCTGCCAGCAAGCAAACCTCTGTGAATTCTAAATTTCTTTCAACCCATTCATGGATCCCAGCTATCCCCGACGTTCATGCTGGCTAAAGAAACAAGGGGCTTTTGTTGCTGGCAAAGTTATGGGGCCATTACTTAAGTCAGCCCTCCAAATCGGGGATACTTTGTGCTAGAAAATGTTGCTTACATAACAGGTTCTAAGATATCATCAATCTGATTGTCTTAAATAGGGTTTCAAGCTGTTGACCATTCACTGTTCACACTGGCGGAAGTAGGCTAATTACTAAAGTAGTATGACATGAAAGGATTGGTATACCACCGAACAACCTGAGAAAAACAGAAAACATGACAATCTTTCACGCCTTATGCTAATAGGAGCACCGATCATTAAAGAAATAAAAATCTTACAAGAAAAATGTAACATTCCTCAGTCCAAAAATATTATCACTACAAATGTTGATGTCAAAATATACCTGAAATTTATCGACCAAAACAAAATGCTGGCAACCAAAGCAAAACCATTTTTTATTTAGGCATCAGTTTTACAAGTGCATTAACACACTCAAACGGTGTGGCCTTCACGTCCTCGTGCCTCGTGACTTCCACACTACTGAGATGTGCACTTAATCCCTGGAAACAGATAAGTCCGTTGTGTGTTGTTAATGCTTATACCAATCTTGTCCATGTAAGCTTGCTGACAAAGCGCTGTCATTAGTTAAAAACACCCAGTCCGATTAGTTTCTGAAAGTGTTTATTTATAATAGTATTTTGAAAAGTAATCATTTTAATAGCATAATATTATTAGTCCTTAAATAGTACTCTTGCAATGTATTGCCTGCTCCGAATAAGGCTACATGTAAGTGAAGTTTCAAAGCAAATTTTTCTCTCTCGAAGAATGCTTAGTATTTACAAAGCATTTGTAGCACTACATTTTTACCAGTTTAGCAGTACTTTGATTTAGCAGAAACATGCGCCCTTTGTAGACAAGTTAGCATCCTAACATCATGTAGAATATGCATTTCACTCACACACCAGTTGTTTAAGTACTTTTTTATAACTTAAGTTTTTGAAACTCTTCCAGGTGAACATCATTCCGGTGATTGCCAAGGCAGACACCATCTCTAAGAGTGAGCTGCACAAGTTCAAGATCAAAATCATGAGTGAGTTAGTTAGTAACGGAGTTCAGATCTACCAGTTCCCCCTGGACGACGAGACCGTTGCCAGCGTCAACACCACCATGAATGTAAGTATGTTTGTGGGGCATCAAAAGTACAAAAAACAGTTACAGAGGCACAATTGTTGTTTTGTCACCTATTTACCTAACACACAAGCTAGCTTTTGGCAACAGAATTAGTTGTTTACCAAGATTGATATTTTCTATCCAAAGAACTATTTATCTGCTGGATTAACACATTCTCTGGGTAGACAGCGAGCAGAATTAACTATAAAGGAGCTTTAGGTTTAGAATGTATAACAATCTAAAGTGCAGAATGGAAAAAGTGAGTACAGAGTCATTGCATCATTTATCACTGCCACTTTGGCCTTCAATGCACTTTTCATAACCCAGCGATAACTGATATGTCTCATACCGGTTTTGTTTTCTTTCTGTATTGATGCTACATAAAGACTATGGTCACAGTCCACCCATCATATCTTCATTGCTGGACAATAATTGAACACTGTTTGACCTTATTACAATGGGCTGTGTACCTTCAGATCCCCCACCCGGTACAGCCAGAAAAGGACTGGCCACCCCCTTGAGTCTGGCCTCTCTCTAGGTTTCTTCCTAGGTCCCTCCTACTAGGGAGTTTTTCCTAGCCACTGTGCATCACTTGTGTTGCTTGCTTTTGGGGGTCTCGGGCCGGGTGTCTGTCAAAGCCCTTTGTGACAACTGCTGTTGTAAAAAGGGCTTTATAAATAAATTTGATTGATTGATTGATTGATTTTCTTCAGGGTCATCTGCCATTTGCTGTTGTGGGCAGTACGGAGGAAGTCATGTTGGGGAGTAAGATGGTGAAGGCTCGTCAGTACCCCTGGGGAGTAGTGCAAGGTTAGAGAAAAATAGTTGTGGTGGTAACATTTGGATTACATTTCACTCTCCGGAATCAATGTCATTTGTTAATGTATACAGGATATTGTGTCAACATCCACAACAGAAATGACAAAACCATAGAATAATCTGAAGGAAATTAAATGCAATTACCATAGAAGTAGAATAGATAGAAAAGCCATTGAACTGCTTGGCGTGGTCATTTGATTAGTAGAAAACAAAATGGCGATTGTTGTTAGTTGTCACGGTGACAACATGCAAATCGGTTTAATGCAGAAGTAGGCCGTTAGATCTTTGCAATAAAATGGTACACTTAAAAATGGCTGCTGCTCTGACCATTCTGCTACATTGATTTGAATTGGAGTGGCCATTCTATTCATTACATTTCTATGGGAATTACATTCAACTATATACATGAATAGTGCAGGTTGGCACACCAGATGATCCACCTGAAATTGATTTGAGCTTCAGATGTAGGATTAGTTTTTGTGTCAGCCTACTGTAACCGCTGTGACCTGTGTTCCAGTGGAGAATGAGAGCCACTGTGATTTTGTGAAACTGCGTGAGATGCTGATCTGCGTCAACATGGAGGACTTGAGGGAACAGACACACACACGCCACTATGAACTTTACCGCCGCTGCAAGCTGGAGGAGATGGGCTTCAAGGACACGGACCCTGAGAGCAAACCTGTCAGGTACAAACACACACACACACACCCCTCTAAGACAACGGTTGATTATACAAAGTGTGAGTCTCATTTGGTGAGTGTGTGCAGCCTGCAGGAGACGTATGAGGCAAAGCGGACAGAGTTTCTGCAGGACCTCCAGCGGCGGGAGGAGGAGATGAGGCAGCAGTTTGTCCAGAGAGTCAAAGAGAAAGAGGCTGAACTCAAAGACGCTGAGAGAGAGGTACACCCCACACACCCATACTATCATCACAATGATGCACGTAACACAACACACATCGGTATACAGATACTATCATCACATTGATAGACTCGTAACACACTAGTACACAGATAATATCATCGCTACAATACACGTGACACACCGCACGCAAACATACATCACCATGATATAATGCACATGCAACAGCCCGCACTCTAAAACACGTTCACACCGCCAACATTAGCGAAGGCGTACGTTCCTGTATGTGTAAGTTAGTAACACGCGTACGTGTGTGTAGCTGCAAGGAAGGTTCGAGCAGCTGAAGCGCTTACACGCCGAGGAGAGGAGTGTGTTGGAGGAGAAGAGAAGAGTCCTCGAGGAGGACCAGAGCTCCTTCAATAAGAGACGGGCCGCAGCCCAACTTTTACAGGCCCAGAGCCTCAATGTTAATGGGAAGAAGGACAAAGACCGTAAGAAGTGAGTTACTTCCGATCTTTACCGAACTCTACGTACAGTATGACTTGACCCTCATATGAACGTCTGTGTTTTGGTGCCTCTTGGTTAGAAAGACAGTTTCTAACGTGTTTTGGTGCCTCTCTCTCTTTCTCACTCAGCTCAGGGTTCATGTGAAGAGCGATTAAACAACTAACGGCATCTAGTGCTCCTGTGCCCTCATTGGCCAGTTTGTAACACTATCACGGAAGGAATTTCAGAGCAGGACCAGCGTCTGCTAACTTCAAAAGTCTCAATTAAAAGAGAGAGGAACATTTCCTGACCATGTTGGTACGGTCGACAAAGTTTGTGTACAATTCTAATATAGTTAGATTTAATTAGAATATATATAATTCCCCCCAGTGCTGCCGTCAACAGCCCAGAAGACATCAAAGTATTCTGGCGGGTGTTAAGGCTCGTCTTTGTTTCTGCTCTGGTAATTGGTACCCTGTTGGATTTGCTTAATGATGTCCAACACCAAATGTCTGAATGTTACCTTTTATCTTGTTTTTATACAGTGCATCCGGAAAGTATTCACAGCGCTTCACTTTTTCCACATTTTGTTATGTTGCACCCTTATTCTGAAATGGATTAATGTAATTACTTCCCTAAAACATCTACAAACAATAACCCATAATGACCATGTGAAAGAAGTGTGTTTGAAAAAAATCACATTTTAAGTATTCACAGCCTTTTCCATTACACTCAAAATTGAGCTCAGGTGTATCCTGTTTCCACTTATCATCCTTGAGATGTTTCAACAACCTGATTGGAGTCCACCTGTGGTAAATTCATTTGATTGGACATGATTTGGAATGGCACACAACTGTATTTAAGGTCCCACAGTTAACAATGCATGTCAGAGCACAAACCAAGCCATGAAGTCCAAGGAATTGTCTGTAGACCTCAGACAGGATTGTAGCAAGGCACAGATCTGGGGAAGAGTACGGAAAAATATCTGCAGCATTGAAGGTCCCAATGAGCACAGTGCCCTTTATCATCCAAAAACTGAAGAAGTTTGGAACTACCAGGACTCTTCCTTGAGCTGGCTGCCGGCCAAACTGAGCGATCGGGAGAGAAGCGCCTTAGTCAGGGAGGTGATCAAGAAACCGATGCCACAGTGCTCCAGCATTTCTCTGTGAAGAGAGGAGAACCTTCCAGAAGAACAACCATGTCTGCAGCACTCCACCAATCAGGCCTGTATGGTAGAGTGGCCAGACGGAAGCCACTCCTCAGTAAAAGGCACAAGAAAGTCCGCCTGGAGTTTGCCAAAATGCACTTGAAGGACTCTCAAACCATGAGAAACAAAGTTCTCTGGTCGGATGAAACAAAGGTTGACCTGAATGGTAGCGTCATGTCTGCAGGATACCAGGCACCGCTCATCACCATCCCTACAGTGAAAATAGGTGTGCCAAGCTTGTAGCATCATACTCAAAAAGAATGGAGACTGTAATTGCTGCCAAAGGTGCTTCAACATAGTATTGAACAGAGGCTGTGAATACTTATGTACATGTGCTTTTTTATTTTTAGTCAATTTGCTAGGATTTCAAACACACTTCTATCACATTGTCATTATGGGTTATTATTTGTTAGAATTTTGAGGGGAAATAATTTATCCATTACGGAATAAGGGTGTAACATAACAAAACTTTCCGGATGCACTGCACCACCTTTCAGTGGCATTTAGCTTTATATAGTAAATACCACCTTTTATATCTATATTTTATACTGTATGTGTGCTTAAGTTACTCCTGCTTCTGACTGATGTTGTTTTACCATGTCTGTGTTCTTACCTGCCATTTGTCCATTAATGCTATTTCACTCCACACTTCCATTAATCAGTAAAATGGGATGCATAGTTTTGTGTCTTAGTTCTGAATTAAACGTCTCATAAATTACATGTTGGATGTAAATTTAGCCTTTTTACACTACAATATAGAGATTAAATAAAATCGAAAATTGGCAATTTTCAATAACAACAGTTTTAATGATGATTAATTTAACATTTTTCAATTCAAATTTACATCTATGGATGCATGAGTTGACAGAGGATTGTGGGATTGACTCAAGGGATATATTCACAAGCAGTAAGTGGACGAGTCCCTGATCAATATCCAGTCATATACATAATGTGGCCTTCGTACAACCTCTTGGGAGCCAAATAGTTGTACAGAGTAATGAGAGCCGGCACCCTGGAAAGACTTGAAAAGCCTGGGCACATTGTGTACCAGGAAACTCATCCAGCTCCTGGTAGAATGACCACATCCACAACTCTGCCCATTCTTCATGGATTTGGGAAAAAGCATAAATCATATCTTTATGCTAATAATCTTTATACTCCAGCAGTGTTTTTGGAATTTGCTTTTTGTGGCCTTTCTACAGCAACAAATATCCCTGCAAATGTGTATGGACTAAGAAAATCTATATTACACAATATATTTTGTTATACCTGATATTGTTATACCGTACTTGTTTTCATTTTTTTATCTGTAATAATTTTATATATTGTTAAAAAAAATTCCCAAAATTCTTTCCAAAATAATAATACACAGTTTATATTTCACTTTATGTAGCACCACCGCTGAAGGTAGTAGCCCATAAGTTAGTCTTCCGAAACTTTACAGAAAAAAATGACCTATCGGCTTAGTAAATTAGTATTTCTCTGTACATTTCAGGAAATATATTGTAGTGTACAAAGGTGTGGTATAGGGTGACTTAAATAATCTACGTTCCAGTAAAACAATGCCAAAGTGAAACAATATAGTGCCTAAGTTGTATGTATGAGTTACATGTCATACATACATACATACATACATACATATATATATATATAAGTATGTATGTATGTATGCATGGTTTGTAGTGGTCCACACATATATATATATATGTATATGTGTGTATATATATGTATATGTGGACCACTACACACCATGTGACTTAAGCATTTTCAGTGTGTTTACAGAACTGATACCGGATCATGTTTACATAACTGAAGTACCTCAGACTTCTCACTCTGCCCATTTACACTTTTAGCTTGTATAAACTGTATTATTTGGTAATGATTTTAATATCTAAATAAACATTTGTATTTTTATCATATATTCTCTGTCTTTTGTGGAGTGACTTTGAATCCTTGGAAAAGGATTCCCAAAATCAATCGTTGGAATCTAATGTTTGTAACATGCTGTTTTACATTATCCAGGGCACTCCAAACATGCTTAATGACTAACAGACCATGGCAGAACTGGATATGTTATAGCTACCAGGAATTGTGTACAGGTCCTTGCAACACGGGTCTCTGCATTACAATGTTGAAATGTGAGGTAATGAGGACATATGAATGCTACAACAATGGAGCCTCAGAATCTTGTAATCATATCTTTGTGAATCAAAATAGACATTATTCATATTTTGAGTTTATATTTAGATCAGGAATGTGTGGAATTTTAAGTATGAGGGAGGGTTCAAAGTTTGAGTGGTTTAATTATTTTGATTTGTCATCTTGAGTTTGATCAACCTGTCCCCTTTTTAATCTGTCCCTTAGAGACGGCAAATGTTTTTCTTTTATTATTTGACGTGTTTCAATACGATACGCCTGCCTTTATCATCATTCCTCATTCTAAAGTACTTTCCCTCCATTATTTACTTGCAAATCAAATACATCTTGCCCATGGTTTCAGATCTGAGTAGAGTTAGGCATTCCTGTTCAATTCAAAATGAAAAAATACTAACTTTACTGCTATTGCTATTATACTGGTAGCACAGTTTTACTGGTTAATCATTTTGTCCGATACACCTTCATGAATGCTTCCCAGTTTCCGTAGACAACAGCTTGGAGTTGTGAAGGAGTAAAAATAGCTAAGAACTAAAAGTATATAGTAATACTCAATTTTAATTGTGGGAAGAAACGTGCAAAGGGGTGTTTTCTTTCTGTGGAAATGAATGGGGATCACATTACACTAGAGACAACAGGACCAGTTTCCAAGTTTTAATGATGTTCTAAATTAATACTGTTCGTCTTTGCTTGTCAACAATATTGGTCTTACAACAAATACAATAGACTTCAACAGAAGTTTGTAATTGTGTCTGTTCTTTCACTTGCTGAACTGGAATGAGCTGTTTGTATGCTCATGGAGCAGCTTATTCGGTCCCAGGTGGAAGGGTTATTGAAATGGAACTGCTTTACTGGCCAATTGCCTTGGTCTGCTCAAGAAGCTTGCGGTAGAGTTCTTCCATCTGAGTCTGGAGGTTGTCAACCAGGGGCTTCAGCTGGGCCTGCACATTGTCAGCCAGAGGCTGGAGCTGGGCCTGCACGTTTTCAGCCAGAGGAGTCAGCTGCTGCTGGAGCTGCTGGAGCTGGGCCTTGCCATCCTCAACAAAGGTCCTGTTTAGAACAAAGACAGCTTAGTGATTTGAACACAACATAAACACAAGTGACAAAAATGTTATTAAAAGTCAAATCACAATCATTAGTCTTTTTCCTGTCATTTGTATACTGTATGTTTAAAAAATTTATCAATTATTTTTGCATTTTTCATTTGATTTGATTTTTGTAAACTATAAGGCAATGGAATCAGTGGCACCACCAAGGGGTGGCCAGGGGGGGCAATGGCCACCCTAATAAAATCTCCCCCCCACACGTGAGTCACTGTTTTGTTTTTTACCTTTATTTATACAGGGAAAACAAGCTGAGACCAGCAACTGTTACAGTTGTGCCCTGTGATAAAGCAACCATAAACTAAAATGGCATAATATTCTTCTAAGTATAGATAATATGTTATCTGATATTTTAAATTAGGTACTATTAATTTAAATCTAATAATACAACAGCATAATCAAATTCATGAAATTTAATTATGGCTTATGGATTTGGGGTGCCACGCCAAGATTTTCAGTTGCCCCATCTGGCCCCTTCTATGAAAAATATCTGGGGGTGCCACTGAATAGAATAAGCACAAGTTCTGGTGTTTTCACAGTTATTTCTTTTTTACTTCCAGGGTAGGTCGACATTCAAAAGATTTTTCTTTAAAAATGTCAAACTAGAAAGAATGGCACATACTCTGCCTGCATCTTCTGCACCAGCTGCTCGGTGGATGCAGTTAACTTGGCTGACAGGTCCTGAAAGTACTTGGTTAGTTCCTCCACCTGAGCAGATTGTGCTTGGCTTCCTTTGAGTTGGAAAAGAGTAACTTTACTAGCATACACCCACATTGGACATACATGTTTTTTCCATACATATAGCATACAATAATAATATGTCTTACAAATCACCACTCACTGAAATATTATAGTGCAAAGGTGTGTATTACTAATGAATGCAGTGTGGTTCAGAATGCAAACAGAGAAGGGAAACTAGTGTCCATCTGCTGTGAAGAAATATCTCTTACCATGAGCCAGAGCAAGTACAACAACAAGGGCGGCAAGGAAGACCTTCATGGCTGCTGAGTACGGCACTTTAAGAGAAAGGAACGTGGCAGGATTAGCTTGACCCAAATGCTGTAGGTCTGTGGCAAAGTGCTTTTGTCACCAGACAGAACGGGGACCTTCTATACAAAGCATAGTTGTTTTCTCCCCCTAAGGCTTTACACAGTTTTTGAATCAGTTCAATTTATGGTCCTTCAAATGAAGAATTCTACAAACAATAACAATTTGGCAGAATTATCCTGAGAGTTGGTCCCAGGCAAAGTGCATATCCTTGTCCTACTCCCTACTAGTGAACAACTATTTTGCCATCTTCTCTAATTCTCTCATAGCTCCTAGTTAACATTTATAAACCACAAAGATATATCAATCAAACACTGTAGAGTTCCCCTAAACCACATATTCTTTAAAAAATACTGTTTAAATTAATAACATGCGCTCTGGTAAAGGTAAGGAATGGTTTAGTCCCTCTGTAATTAAACATTTACACTAAATTTCCAATTAACCTATTGTTTATACAGACACTTACTACTGAACATATTTAAAGAAAAACAAACATTTTACCACAGCAAGCATTACAAATTGTCTTGGAAGAGGAAAAGTGGACCACTCACCTGGATTACAAGGCAGATTAGACCGAATAGTATCTTTCCTTGGGCCTCTTAGACCTTTTATACTCCTCAGGAAAGATGTAGATCATCCCAGATCCAGCCCCATTGGTTACGAAAGCTAAAGGACTACATGTCATTGGATGGAAGTTTGTGCTGGCATGTCACTGCAAGACTGACCCTTGCCGCTCAGCTTGCCACCAGGCGATTCACTCTAAAGTCCAAGAGTCCCCCTCCTGCGTAGCACTGCTGATTGCTTATCAAAGCATATGATTAAAGAAAACATACAAAGGACATTTCATCACGAAAAACAAAGGATGACAACCAAGCTGTTTAAACACAGAAACATGGCCGCCACAGCTCAGTGTAGGAAGGTCAACGTGAAGATGACTTGGTTCAGCTGTTTTCCGACCGAATGTGAAACGCATTCTGTTTTGACTGCTGACCAGCACTGTTCCATTTAATGGGTGGATGCTGGTTAAAATCAAATTGTCCAAGAATACACATCACCAAAGAAAACACTTGTCTCAATCTAGTAAGAGTTGTTAATAAATAAAGGATGGTATTTGTGCCATTCAAACAAAAATTACTACAGAGGAATTACTCAAATTTTAACCAATTAATATTCCATAGCACATAATTTATTAATAAATTCCATGGCATCAGAAAGGTGTAACAAAAAATGTAACTATAGCAATTGAAATTAGATCTGAGAGACTTGGTCTAATCAAATCTTACTGAGTCTTACCAATTGCAAAATTAACTAAATTATAAAATTCCCACAAACCCTTTAAATATTTATACAATTTATACACACACTATTGAGGAAATAATTGTCAAAATGTGAGTACAATTGTTGAGTGAAGTTTTATAAACAGTTTTATACAGATTTAAAAATACCATTTGTAGGAAATGTCACTGTGCTACATTCAGTGTATGCATACACATTCCAGATAAAACATAATTAAAGGCTATCACTGGGATAAGGTTTACATGACATAGCAAACAGATAGATGAGTCATGTACATACACTCACTCTCTGCATTCCTCAATGAGCTACAGATGCAATCATGTCTCAGACGATTAGCTGTGTTTGCATGTACAGTAACTTGGGGCCTGTATTAAGTGACCCAGAACAGGAATACACATCACCAAAGAAAACACTTGTCTCAATCTAGTAAGAGTTGTTAATAAATAAAGGATGGTATTTGTGCCATTCAAACAAAAGTACTACAGAGGAATTACTCAAATTTTAACCAATTAATATTCCAAAGCACATAATTTATTAATAAATTCCATTGCATCAGAAAGGTGTAACAAAAAATGTAGCTATAGCAATTGAAATTAGATCTGAGAGACTTGGTCTAATCAAATCTTACTGAATCTTACCAATTGCAATATTAACTAAATTATAAAATTCCCACAAACCCTTTAAATAATTATACAATTTATACACACACTATTGAGGAAATAATTGTCAAAATGTGAGTACAATTGTTGAGTGAAGTTTTATAAACAGTTTTATACAGATTTAAAAATACCATTTGTAGGAAATGTCACTGGGCTACATTCAGTGTATGCATACACATTCCAGATAAAACATAATTAAAGGCTATCACTGGGATAAGGTTTACATGACATAGCAAACAGATAGGTGAGTCATGTACATACACTCACTCTCTGCATTCCTCAATGAGCTACAGATGCAATCATGTCTCAGGAGATTAGCTGTGTTTGCATGTACAGTAACTTGGGGCCTGTATTAAGTGACCCAGAACAGGAGAGCTGACTGTTTTGATGTAATAAATGTCTTTAAAGCCCACTTGCTTTAAAAATATAAATAAATGGAGGTCAGGCCATTACATGGTAAAGGGCACTCAGTATTGTTTTTTTATTTTGTATAGGAAACAGGAGAGAATATTTTACAGAGAAAATAGTGATGATGCAGGAAAGGATTGAATTCTTGGACTCTGTTGGGTTTCTATGTATGTCAAACTCCCTGGGGATTTTGGTTGCTGTGGCAGCTTAAAGTTGCAGTCAGGAATTTGAAAAACAACCATCTGTCTTTTTTCAGAGAACAGCTAAGTATAGCCTGGGAGCCGTCTTTTTAGCTCAAATATGAGTTTAGGGAGAAAATAGGACTTAATCCTGACAGCCATAATTGATTATGCAAATATTGAAGCTGTAACCTTTTTGACTTTCCAGTGAACATGCTGTGTGCAGTTGCAAAGCTACAAATCTTTTTTGTCTGACCAGATGAAGCAAGCTTGTCAGTTACTAGCTCATGTTTTTATCTCTTCTAAGAGGACCTACTGTTCGTAATGTAACTGCAACCAAAGAAATCAGCTTTGAATGACAACTGAATGTTATTCTCAACAACTAATGAGCAACTTTGTTGTGTACAAGATAGTATCGTTGGTCAAACAGCAAGAACAAACTACAGAAGAACTATGTCAAATGTTTTGAAAAATATATCCATAACATATTTGAGGTAATAGTGGAATGATACATAGTGAAATAGTGGAATAATGGATGTGTTTCACAGCGTTTATTCACCAGAGGATACGTTGGACTGCAGAAAGGACAATCTTCTAACATCCAAAAGATAATTTTCAAACCAGGCAAGACAGTCCTCTAAAAATCCCTAGGTTGGTAGTCCTATTATTAGGATAAGGTGGATGATGAAATTGAAGGTTTTAGCTAATTAAAAAACAGTGCAAAATACTCCTTGTTGTGTAGCTGCAATTATATTTTCTACAGCATTCAGTGTTGCTGAGGTACAGTTTTGGCCTTCTCTGAAAGCTAACTCCACAGGGGACACTGGGGGACTCATAAAGGTGCCTTTTAAAAATGGAAATGACGGCGGATGTTTTAAAAACCTGCAGAATTTCAGGTGTGTGTAATGAGGTCGAACACTCAATCAATAAAGAATAAGGTTAGGAGTAGCAAAAAAAAGATGCAGGCGAAGTAAGAGTATGCAAATGCAAAGAGGGTCACATTTATGGCCAGCCCTGACAAAGTGATTGTTGAAACTCTTAACCATTCTACTTTTGTCAGAGGTGACATTGTTCGCAAATTTGAATGTGGTGGGCCACGGAGTGTAAAATAATTATTTCAGGTCAGACTCAAAGGCATTGAATAGTATGTGCATTTCTGCCTATCCTTTGCTGATTAGATTTTAAGGCATTTAACAGAAGGCCTGTCACATGGCATTACCGTACATAATAGAAATTTCGGCGCAGACTTACGATATGGCCAATCAAAATGTGAGTTTTTTTCAGAATTGAATCTCCATTCTACCGGAACACTTCCAAGAATTGTTTAAAATTTAAAAGGACTTGGAGAACGTTTAGTTCAGGGATGATATGCTAGGTTAGTGAGGTTAAGGTTAGGGTAAAGTGAGATAAGGTTAGGGTAAGGTTAAGGTAAACATACTTTTTTACGTTTCTTAAATGTATGACGCATACGTTTTCCTGCGTCTGGAAACGTCACTTGTGGACGTATGTTTTTTTTTACGATTTTGTACGTAACTTTGTTCCAGTTGTGGAATCTGAAGGTAGCCAATTTTATTAAGATCACATTGTTTATCATTGTTCAATTAGTGTCCATAGATGGACATAGAATTGGGTGGGCTGTGACCACAGTCTGTGTAGCATGGAGTTTGTATAGAAGTGGGGTGATGTGGGAAGATTGAACACTAGGTGGGTGGCTGCTTTCTGAAAATTTTGTAGCGATTTGGTGGAGCATGCCGGGACTCCGACTAAGAGTGAGTTGCAGTAATCCAGACGTGAGATGACGAGTGCCTGGATGTGCTTCTTCCTGGGTGAGGTAAGGTTGTGCTCTGTGAATCTAATAGAGCATGGTGATGGTCACTCGAGGTTCCATGACTGTTCTTCAATAGTTAGTTTGCAATAGTCAAGTATGACTTTAGCTCGATGCATTCTCATTTCCAAGGGGTCAGTATTGTCTTGTGAAACAATATTTTGTGGTCTACAGGTAGTGATGGGCATTCGAGGACTCATTACTGTTCTACTAGCAGCAGGCTCAAGCTGTCAACACAAAATCTGAATATACTTTAAAATGAACGCCATCACTGATATCTGAAACATTGCAATGCATTTCAAAAATGGCTTTGTTTTATAAAAAATCTAACTGCTGCCAGCACAATATGTTGCTGTTAGAAGAAAATCTTGAATGCCCATCATTACAGTTTTTTAAATGTATTGCAATATGTCAAATATCAACGAGGGCTTTAATTTTGCAAAGTAAATTCTGAGTTTGTGTTGACAGTTTGATCCTGTTGCTTGTAGAACAGTAATGAAGCCTTGAATGCCCATCTCTAATAGAGCATGAACCTGCAGGAATGATTTGCAGCCTTGATGTCAGCAGAAAATGAGAGGGTATTGTCCAGGGTCACGCCAAGTTTCTTTACACCCTGGGATGGTGACACTGTGCAGTTATCAACTGTGATGGACATTTCCTGGAGCAAACAGGCCTTCACATGGAAGAAGAGCAGCTCAGTCTTGTCAGTGTTGAGCTTGAGGTGGTGTGCTGAAATCCATGTAGAAATATCAGCCAGGCATGCAGAGATGCAGGTTTTCACCTGGGTGTCAAGGGGGGGGGGAGAAGAGAAACTGTTGAGTGTCATCTGCATAGATATAGGAGAGATAGGAGAGTCCATGTGAGGATATGACAGAGCCAGTGGATTTGGTGTAGAGAGAAATGAGGAAAGGGCCTTGGGGAATACCAGTGAAGTGTGTCTGTGCAGCGGACAAGGTGCCTCTCCATGTCAACTGGTAAGAGCGGCCTGCCAGGTAGGAGTGTGCAGAGCCGGAGATGCCAAGATCTGAGAGGTGGAAAGTAGGATGTGATGGTTCACAGTGTTGAAGGTTGCAGATAGATCTAGAATTATCAGAACAGAGGAGAGTTACTGTAACTGGAGAGTTGTTTGGAGACTTCACGCTCAATTAGCCTTTCGCCGAGCCCCGCCCCCCTTAGTTATTGTTGCTACGCCCGACAAACAAATGGTCAAACACCCGACCAGTGCAACAGATTGCCATAACGGAAAAGGTATACCGTGCGTGTCAGTTACCTTTTTTGGAGCATTAACTCTGCGATATCCTCAAGATCGAGGCAAAAGGGGTTACAGTATGCAGTGGA
>JACXGM010019681.1:0-18274 GCA_016801145.1 Umbra pygmaea
GGGGGGGGGGGGTTCTGTAACGTTTTCCCTGTCTCCACGTCTTAGTTATTGGATTGTTTCCTTATCTAGTTTCTGTAGTCCCCTTTTGTGTATGTTAGTTTTGTATTCTGTCCATTCCCCAGTCAGTTGTACTGTTAGGTTCTGCTGCCCTCTAGTGTGTTTCAGTTTTGGTTCTGTGTCATACTAGATCTGTTTGTGTCTTGTTTCTATGTTCTATGTCTCATTATTGGTTTCAGCTGTGTCCACTTTGGTTTGTGTTTTCACCCTATATTAGTTCCTGTGTTTCATTCTTAGTTTGCTGGGTTATTGTAGGTCATGTCTAGTTCTGCTCCTCTGTCTCCTTGATCCAGCCTGTGAGTACACTCAGTATTATAGATTTATGTTACTTTATCCTTCTGTTCCCTTTGTTTGTATATGCCAATTTCATGGTTACCCCATTCCTTTGTTTTATGTATAACCTCCTTCAGTTTGACGTTTGATCTATTGCCTAGTTTTAAGTGTTTGAGTTGACTGTGTTAATTCCTGTTAAAGGACTGTTATGTTGCTCCTTATTAAAAGTACTTATTGTACAGACCTTTGAGTTCCAGGGATCCCTGCTCTTAGCATTAGTCATGACACCACCATTATCCATTCTTAGCCTTGCTATTTTCTGTCTGCACTCATTGGATTATATTTTCTAAAATTTGTTTAATTTGCCAAGAAATTCACTCTTCTGTTTTATAAACTATACCTTGCAACATCTAGAATAGTCATCAATAAAAGTCACAAAATACTTTGATCCACCTATAGATTCAGTCTGCATGGGTCCACAGATGTCACTATGAACCAATTGTAGTTTACGTTTGGAACGGATTTCTCCCACTGGCCAATATGACTTCCTGGACAGCTTGCCCTCTACGCATGATTCACAGAATAATCTTCTTTCTCTGCAGGAAAGTCCACTCCATTCACCAGTTTTTTAAGTTCCTTCAACTTAGTTGTATGACCGAGTCACTGGTGCCAGAACCTGGTTGCTATTACAGTTTTTCCCAATTGCTAACACACAAAATGCTAAATTTGGCTCATTGTGTCAAAACTCAACACACAAGAATTCTTTACACAACACTTGGAGATTAACCTCTAACTGCCATGTCAAAACTGCCATTCTGCAATCAAAACTTAACACTATTGACTTCAAAAGGCCCTCTTCAGATCGATAGGGAACACACATCAGCCGCGGTCGGTGGATCTTAATTAGGGAGGACGGGCTCGTATTACGCTCAGAACCGGAGTGAATGGAATGTGTGCAAATCAAAAAAACAATTGGTTTTGTTCGTTGCGCACCATTCCATTCACTCCGGTTCCGAGCGTAATACGAGCCCATCCTCCCCAATTAAGATCCACCGACCGCGGCTGACACACATGCACATGAACAATAAACAGTCATACAGACACAACACACTGGTCAACTTTACTCAGGACACATCTGTCATTTGTAGTTTTTAACCGTTTTTATTCCCGCAACCAAGCCTCAGTGATACATTGTATACAGGTAGCACAAAAACTCCCATTACAAGTCAGAGATTACACAGTCGATTGAAGTCGGGCCACATCACCTCGTCCACATCACAGGCGATGTTCTCCCTCATCAGGCAATGGGGGAAATATCGCCGGGCGGGGCATATCCACCCATGGATTGACCCCACCTCGATGTCTCTGCATGCCTCCTCCATTGCTCGCAGGAGAGGCATGCGTGCATGTCATAGACCTTCCACTGCCATGCCGAAAACAATTCCTTGATTGGGTTGAGGAACGCTGAATAAGGGGGCAGGTTCAGCACCGTGCAATTGACAGTAGTATGTGGATTGATTGAAGCTTTTTTCTTAGTTACGTTACGTATGACGAAGGCACGTATGTGCAAGCCCTCCCGGACATGGATTTATTGCTCCCGGACTCATAGGGATTGTATTGAGGCTCTGATCATAGAAAAAAACGTATTTACATGAGAGTCTATGAGGGAATTCTTGGGCGATTTTCAACGTCACTGAAATTGCCCCAAAAAGGGCGGGACGATTTGAAGCACGACTTCAGCCTGACTGGACATTTATTGGCAGATCAAACGTCTAGATTAGAACACTGATGAGGGTGTTGCCGTTATAGAATTGGTTGGAAAAAAATCCCTTCTTCTAATCAACTGTGTAGGGGAGCAGAGTCATGATTAGTACAGTAAATAATGTCCAGGTGTGCACAATGATGCACAAATGGCAGTTCTGTATTGGTAATAAAAGGATTGGACGGTAGCAGAGAGTATTCCAGGGAGCTGGAACGCTGGAGTGGGTGAAGCACCAATCATTTGTGACAACAACGGACAAGCAAAATAAAAGATCAGAGTGTGCCATGTGATACTTTAAGAGTAAATGTTTACTGCTCTTGATAATGCTCTTGATAATCGTTTTTTTTAGTTAAGGAACTTTTTATTGTCTTTGAAAGGGCCTTCAGTTTACAGAATTGTTTGCTTGTGCGTAAGACTTTAGCACAGTTCTGTATATTCTCAATGCTAAAAAAACATATTCTCAATGTTAGCTGTATACACCGATACAGCTAACGATTTTGTTACATCAATTCTGAATCAGTATGTTACGCAACTGAACAGAGTTTCAGGTCATTGTATAGGTGAACTATGAACCACCTTCAACTGTATTAGTCCTGGATGTGGGTAAGCTTACTCTGACTATCACATCACCCCATCGCTCATCTGTGAATTCATCACCCATTTCCCAGGCAGATATAGTTCTGTTGAAACAGTATTGAATTTCTGTCTGGGCAGGAGAGTCAATAGATTATCCCAGGCCTGGTTCGGAGGTATATCAGAAAAGCCATACAATTGGGAATAATCCAAATGTGAGATGAAGGCAAAGAGTGTTTAGAGGCCATATCGGGGAAGCTAGAGAACATATCATTGTGCTAATGGTCATGGAAGGTCTTAATACCTTTCATTGCCCAAAGAGAGAAGGCATTGTTAAGAAGGGAGTGGAGAAATATGTGTTTTTGATCAATAGATAAAATGGTGCCGGAACTGGTACCGGATCTTTAGTGTGGACTGTACTACAGGATTACCAGTGTAGCGAGAGGGGGAGATTGGGAGAGGAGAACAACGTAAAGCCATAAAAGATGTAGATGTGCATGATTTTATCTCTATGTGGGACCAATAAATGCTTGGAGAATGCAACCAAAATGGGAATGTCTGAAAGTTGACCGACCTAAAATTAATAAGAAAGTTGTTAAGTGCAAGCCCTCCAGTGAAATTGCATCTTGAAAGTAAGGACCTACTGACTTTGGGTAACTTTCCTCCCCAAATGAAGTTACAGCCTGATTGATTAACTTACAAAAACTTGGGCAAAAACAATGCGATAGACTAAAAAGGTAAAGGAACTAATATTTTCTTTAAGTGACAGTGGGAAAGCCACCTCTGAACGTCAACCTTCATCTGAGTGAGAAGGGGAGCACTGATTGCAGAGAAGAGGGCAGGAAATTTGCAAGTTTAGTTAACTCCAAGGTATTTGAAGCCAGAGCCTTTGACGTGAAAGGGCAGGTTTGTCTGCTGGACCTGCAACACTGCAAGTCTGTTGCTATTTGGAGATTAAGCTTGTAACCAGAGAATGAGCCAAAGCTCTCCAGAATGGAAAGGATAGAGGGCAAAGAGTTTGCAGAGTTATATATATAGAGCAACAGGTCATCAGTATATAATGATAACCTATGTTCAACGCCATCCTGTGACACACCCTGGAAAGAGACAGAGGCCCCACAATGCTACCAAAAGGGGCTGAATGGTAATGGCAAAGAGTAAGGTGGACAGAGGGCAACCATGCATGGTCCCGCATTCCAGTGCAAAGTAGTCAGCAAGTGTCATTGGTACAGATATTAGCCCTTGGGGATGTATACAAATGTGGATTTGTCCTTAAATCCAAGAACAGCAAATAGATACTCCCATTCAATTCTATCAAAAGCCTTCTCTGCATCCAGGGAGACCATAAGCTCGGGAGTCTGAGAATTGTTTGGAATAAATAATGTTAAACAATGTCCAAATGTTAAAACATGAAGTTCCACCCTTGATAAAGCCAGATGTCAGTTCAGAGGAAATGGAGGACTTTGGATTAAAAAGATATGGCTTGACATACGTTGACTGGGATTCAATCAAACACTTTTTGAGGATGAGGACAGCTCTTAGGACGACGAGGAGTACCTTATAGACCTCACTCTCCAATCGACAACAGCTGTCATGGGAAACGTGGGGAACGTTCCCATACTGCCGCCGATTCAGTTTCCTAATGGCTCTGATGGCACCCCTAGTCTCCAGGTGGGAAACCTAGCGGCATCAAGTCCACACCAAGCCCCTAGTAGACCTTCCAGTTGACGGGGCCCATGGAAGCCGACCTCCTCTGCTCAGCCCAAGATGGCCACCAACCAGAGTCCCAAGATGGCCGCCAATCAGAGTCCCAAGATGGACGCCAATCAGAGTCCCAAGAGGGCCGCCACAGATTCCAAGATGGCCGCCACAGAGTCCCAAGATGGCCGACGTCCTTCTGTCCAAGATGGCCGACGTCCTTCCGTCCAAGATGGCCAACGGCCCTCCGCCCAAATGGCCGACGGCCCTCCGCCCAAGACGGCCGACGCCGCCCTTCCCAAGATGGCCGATGCAGCCCAAACTAAGAGGGTTGTCCCCCTTCCGCCACAATCACCTGATTGCTCATCACCAGTCGTCCAAGCCTTATTTGACCTCCTAAGGAAGGTATCGGAATTGGATCAGGACTACCGAGATTGGATCCCAAAACCATGAAGGCTTCCCATTAACTATCTGAACACATTTCCAAGTTCTTTGCTTGGAAAGCAGGTTGGGGGAAGCTGGATCAAGATGCTCTGTGTTAGTGTTGTAGTACTCGAGACCGGTCTTGGTCTTGAGAGCACTTTTTGATGGTCTCAGTCTCTACTCGGGGTCGACCGCATTTGTACTCGGTCTTGTCTCGGTCTCGGACATTGAGGACTCTGGACTTTTTTTTAAGAATTTTTTTCCATAACTGGAAATATCACTAAATTGCCAGTATATGGTCTAATTTTTTTGTTAACATCCTTGCTTTTATAGGATGTTAAATGTGCTGATTAAAATCCAAGCAATAACTTGACTCATTGGTCATTGCTAACTATGTATTTTTGTTACCGCTGTCACCCATCTCGCCCCCAAAAACTTCAGTAATACAATTTGGCTACAAAAATCATAAAGAATATATTTGTAAAACAACATCCAGAAGAAAACATACAGCTTCTTGTAAATACTGCAGTGCTTCGATTTCAGAGATGGTGGGGACTACGTCAGACTTTTATCATCACTTAGAAAGGAAGCACAAAGAAAAGTAAGCTATGTGTAAGAGTGATGTTAGCAAAGCTGGCTAGCTAACGTTAGCAACCTGCCTCGGATGGGGATTGAAAACCAGTTCCACTCGAGAACCGGTTCTAACAGAGCCATATATAAAGCCATCTTTATATACGGCTCTGGGTTGTAAGTTTTATGAACCGTCGATATTGTATGCACTCAACATTAATGAGTCCTCTTATCAATGCTCCTGCTCCAAAGCGAATTTTTGTCCCACCATAGTCTTATTTGATTGATGAGTAATATAGACAAACTGCTGTGCGTGTGTAGCTAATTAAGTTACATCGACCTTAGCTCATGTCATCTGCATACAGCTCCCAACATTAAAGCTACGCGCCAAGGTGAATTTCCTTCGTTTGGGTTAGA
This sequence comes from Umbra pygmaea, assembly GCA_016801145.1. Classification (NCBI taxonomy): domain Eukaryota; kingdom Metazoa; phylum Chordata; class Actinopteri; order Esociformes; family Umbridae; genus Umbra; species Umbra pygmaea. The sequence continues at coordinate 5,774 of JACXGM010019681.1, forward strand.
GAGCAAACCTAGAGATATGAGCAGAGAATGGATACTAAGTAATGCGCGTCAACATATATGAGAAATTACTAAATTAAATAGATTATTGTATGGCACGTTACTTTCAGAGAGCTTTTTACCAGCACACTCTCTCTGGCTCATATCATATTAATCATTTACTTTCCTTGTTTACCTATTTGAAACATGTGATGGCCAGAATACCAATGATTTATATTGTGTTTACTTTTTGATGAAACTGCTCCCAATTAAATACATTTTTTATAAATTTAATGCAGTTAGGCCACTGACTTTCAGACCTCTTTGTATTAGATATCTTTTGTTGCTTTGATAACACATCAAAGCTATAAAAGACTCATAATTACAATAGTTGTTCCTAAACATCAACATTTCACATAATTACTGTATTTATTACAATACACAGCTTTCTGCATTTAAAATGTTGAATGTTTGGCAATTTTTTACACATTTAGCTATGTGGTTTTGAAATAAAAACGATTGTTGTTGGTTTAAAAACAACATAACTTTATGTATTGTTTATAGAAGGCAGAGAAAAGTGAAGACTTTAGGGATGAACAATGAATAATTGTTTTACATTCTGTACTAAATGATGGACGTCACCAAGGAGTATTGAATAAAGATGGTTAAGTTTATTTAAGCTTTGAGTGTTTAATATCTATGTGTTTTTATGGGAATGTGGATTTTTCAGATCAATTTGAGAAGCTCTTTTGATCATGTTTCACCTTTTATTGTGTCATGTAGTGTGGTGTGCTTATCTTGGTCTTGACTCGGTCTCCCCCTCCCTCGGTCTTGGTCTCGGCTTGGTCTCGGCCCGTAAATGTCTTGGTCGTGTCACGGTCTTGATACAATCTTGTCTTGGTCTTGTCTTAGTCTCGGGTTAGGTGGTCTTTAACTACAACACTGCTATGTGTTTCCTTTTCAAAAGAGCCCTTAGACGTTCTCCTCACCTGCTTTCCGCCTTGGACGCCACTGCAAGCCCGCTCCATCCATCCAATGAACCTCTCCCTCAGTCCCCAGTTAGGTCCACTCAGTCACCTGTCAGGTCCACTCAGTCACCTGTCATGATCCCTCAGTCTCCAGTCATGGTCCCTCAGTCTCCAGTCATGGTCCCTTAGTCACCTGTCAACGGAGGCAATTACACCAATTGCACCAAGGGAAGATCGCTTGTGTCTGATGTAACACACCAAGTTTCAGTGACTCGTTAAACATTGATAACAGTATGGGAAACAGCTGGGTGTGGATTTTCTTAAAGAACCTAGTTGGAAACCCATCTAGACATGGAGAATATATTTGATAGATTCAACAACATCAAGTTTATTTCCAACAGTCATATTGGTGGTGTCTGAGGGGAACTTAAATGTGTGAGGAATAGAAAAATGTGAAGGTGTCATTGATCCCCTTAGGATCAGAAATTAAGCTATTAAAAGAGTCTTTAATCGTTTATTTTTTATCCCCTTCCAATTATCACTGACCCTGCCTTATCAGCAGCGCCGCAATTACTTGGACAGATGCGGGATGTTGAGTGGCAGTCACGTGGTTTAAACCATGTGTTGCCGAGCCAGCAGATTCCTTTTCACACTGCTCATCCAACACGGAATCCTTTAGTTAGATCATGTATGGGATGATTACACTCACCAACAATACTTCTGTGATTGAATTTTCACTGGAGTCACTGGAGAATGGCAAGGTAGATTATTTGATTTATCTATCCCAAATCTCAGGCAGCGCTATGTCATTTTGTGCTGGATCATGCTGGAGATCCAGGGAAAGTCGAAGAACCCATAGGCTCAAACCACTGACTATCATGACGTAGACTGTTTTGCAATGCAGTGACTTAGCCCACTATGCCACATGGACCCAGAGTTTTTTAATTTGTGGAATCAGATGAGTGACAGCACGGCAATTTAATTTGTGTGCCAGTAGATTGCTCGACTTGTTACCAAGCTCATAGTGTGTAGGTCGCTAACGCAACAGTAACCTTTATGCATCTTCGGTGGATGAAAGGTTAAATTCAGACTGCATGTTCAAGCTTTGTTTATATTGTTCTGGGGATGGTGACTGAACAACTTTTGCTTAGATGAGAAGAGTGAAGTAATCTCACCTCTAAGATACATGTCTCCCATAGGGGAGATTGAGCCTGTCTGATTAAAATTAAGGAAAATATCAATGGAGGTATTATAAATGTCAGAGAGGTCTGCGTCAGATAAAGAGGATAATTAAATCTCCATCATGGAGGAGTACGAGGTAGAAGTTATGGAACTATGTCAAGAGTCAAGGGGGCATGATCAGATACAACAATTGGCAAATATTCAGATACGTTTACATTTGGTAGCAGCGAGCAATCAACATATTTTCAATTCGGGAGAAAGATTGATGTACATGTGAAAAGAAAGAATACTTATGAGCTTGTGGGTTCTGAAACCTTCATAGATCAGTAAAGCTTTTCTGAGTCATAGAGTCTGAAGTTTGACATGCTAGAGGGGGACAGTTCTGGGGTTGGAGTGGTCCAGAGTCAGATCAATAAAGCAGTTCAGGTCTCTTGCAAAGATCAGTCGGTTAGTGTTTAGGGAATGGATTTTCCCCAACTTATTTGCAAAATCCGTATTATCAAAATTATTAGCATAGAAATGTACCAATACTACAGGGTACTGTGCCAAATGGAGCTTGTTATAATTATATAACTCCTGTTACTGTCTGACATAACTTTACTAGCTGACCCCTCTGGCTTTGGATTTGAAGTGAGTATGTAACACCCGAATAAACCTAGAATGTTGTAGCCTCAAGTGGTCTTAAATACCTAAATTAGTCTCCTGTAAGAATATAACATCTGCTTTAAGCTTTTTCAAAGAAGACATCTTGTTTGAGTTATTCAAAGCCTGGACATTATAACACAGGAATTTAATAGGTTGTGCCAACCTGCTCTGCGGTCCACAGTATTAGATGTGTTAGCCGTAAAAAATAATGAGGGTATTCATTTTTCCAGAGAAAAGGAATGACAGAGGACTCATTGGTTAGCAGCCCTGACTTAGTCATAAGGTTGCCGGTTCGATTCCTGACTGTGCCAAATGTTGTTGTTTCCCTCGGCAAGGCACTCTAATCTATATTGATCCAAGGAAATGTCCCTGTATTAATTGCGCTGGATTAGAGTGTCTGCTAAATTACTAAAATGTAGAAAGGACAAGCATATTAGCATTATTAGCCATCTAAGACAAATGGAGGCAAACTTTAGTATAGATCCAATTCACATAAACAGATGTCTTTCTTCCCCTAAAACGGGAGAAGCTCTGTAGCAAAAGCAGTGAATATATTAATCTGAATTCTAATAACTAGGGTGACCATATTTTAGTTTTCAATAAAGAGGGCAGTGGGAGCGGGAGGCAGACGGACACCCACAGTGGGTGGTAAATACAAACAAAACTCGCTCAGCAGCAGTAGCAACATCTTCTTTTTTACCTTGTCTGTTTAATCTCGTACGGTTTATATAATTTTTGTACGTTACATTTTAAATACGATTAATCAATGGTTGATCATTGGTTAATGTTATCAATGATCGATTAAGGAAAGAGCTTACATGCTCTTACTTGCTTATTAGCAACCCTAGCCCTGATAAAAATGTACATACCCTTGAATATTTAGCCTTGTTACAGACACACAAGGTGATACACACAGGTAAAAATTAAAGGTTAATTTTTAACAACTCTGTGGCATATTTCATAGAAATAGTAAATGGGTTTGTTGGCTCTCACATGGATGCACTGAGCAGGCTAGATACTGAGCTATGGGGAGCTGAAAAGAACTAGCAAAACCCCTGCTTAATAAGGTACTGGAACTGTATAAAGTTGGAAATGGATATAAAAAGATATACACAGCCTTGCAAATGCCAGTCAGTACTGTTCAATCACTTATTAAGATGTGGAATATTCTGGGATCTCTTGAAACCAAGTCAAGGTCAGGTAGACCAAAAAAGATTTTAGCCAAAACTCCCAGAACAAAATTTTTGGGATACAAAGAAAAACCCACAGGTAACATCGGGAAACATACAGGCTGATCTGCAAAAAGACGATGTGGTTGTTTCAAGGAGCACAATACGATGATAATTGAACAAAAATGAGCCGCATGGTCGAGTTGCCAGAAAGAATCCTTTACTGTGCCAGTGCCACAAAAAGCCTGTTTACAATATGCCGGACAACACCTTCTGGCACACTGTAATTTGGAATGACAAGACCAAAATAGAGATTTATGGTCACAACCATAAGTGCTATGTTTGAGGAGGTGTCAACAAGGCCTATAGTGAAAAGAATACCATCCTCACTGATGAATCATGGTGGTGGCTTTCGGATGTTTTTGGGGAGTGTGAGCTCTACAGTCACAGAGAAACTTGTGAAAACTGATGGCAAGATGAATGCAACATGTTATTGGACAATACTGGCAGAAAATTTGCATTCTTCTGCAAGAAAGCTGCACATGGGACGCTCTTGGGCTTTATCTTTGCTTGTCAGGCGGCTCCGAACACCTTGTCCAGATCTGTGGGATGGTGAGGGTTGCGCACATGGTTCATCTAATCACATGTCAGTCGCTGATTCTTTTCGCACTGTGAATTCAACACAGAAGACTTTAGTTGGATCATGCACAGGATGATTACGTTCACCAACTATGCTTCCACGATTGAACCCATGGGTGCCCGATCTAGACACAAGGAGTCACTGGAGAGCGATGTGGCAAGACAGATAATCTAAATTATCTAACCCAAATCCCAGGCGCCGCTATGCCAATTTGCACTACCTCATGCAGGAGGCCTGGGGAATGTCAGAAAACCCATAGTCAGGCTCGAACCCGAACACAAGGCCAAGTTTATCCTCCAGTGGTTACAGCAGAAAAAGGTGAAGGTTCTGGAGTTGCCATCACAATCTCCTGACCTTAATATCATTGAGCCACTCTGGGGAGATCTTAAACATGATGTTCATGCAAGACAACCAGACTTTCCAGAACTGGAGGCATTTTGCAAAGACGAATGGCCTGCTATACCAGCTGCAAGAATTTGAGGCCTCATAGACAACTATCACAAATACTGCACGCTGTCACCGATGCTGAGGGGGGCAATAAACCGTATAGAGAACTGAGGGTATGCACACTTTTGGACAGGGGTAATTTCATTATTTTCTATGTTGCTGTGAATTGTTTTATGATTGTGCCATTCTGTTATGACCTACAGTTGAATATGAATTCCATGAGAAATAAAAACAAATTGTTTTGCCTGCTCACTCATGTTTTCTTTAAGAATGGTACATCTATTACCATTTATCCAGGGCTATGCAAACTTTTGAGCATAACTGTAAATACATCACTCTGATCCATATCAGGAAACTACACAAAATGAAAGTAAAATAGTTCTAGGGTTGGACACTTATGGCCAGCCAACCTAGTGAAGTTTACAAACAGAAGGAAGAGCAGCATTAAACCTCCACCCTCATTCCTTTCCAAACTGTTGGGCAAACCATCGCTGGTCATCCTCATGGTTATCCAAATGTGATTTCCTTCCAGCAAGTTCAACATGGAGGCTTATGGGGAAGCGAAAAGAAAATTGAATCCCTTTGTCATGGAGTAGACATTTCAATGGGAGGAATTAAGGATTTTTTATCAACACCTGAGCTGAACTCTGGGAATATAAATACTTTTTTTCTCACTGTAGACTCCTCACCGCCCTTCTGCTACAACACAGCCTCCTTGTCATGAAAGTAGTGGAACCATGTTGTGAAGACGTGTGATGTGGGGCTGTCACCTACATCCGTTGGATGCCTGCCGATGCAGTGAACCCGATCCAGCTCTGGAGGCAAGTGATGAACAGAGGGAAGGATATTCACAAAGAGCCAAGCTAAATATTTAACAGGCTCTCTCCCCTCAGATCCCTCAGGCAAGCCAACTACTCAGAGGTTGTAGGGCCTCGAAAGGGACTCAAGGGCATCAGTCTTAATAAACAGCTGACAGTTTTCATTTTCCAAATTGGTGACTGCCTCCTCCACATCTACATTCCTGTCACTGTAGTCGGACAAGTCGTGCTCGAATCCTTCAATTCGGCGAGCATGCTCGTCAGCAGCAGCACAAACCCCATCAAGGGATTCAGAGAAGGCTGTCCAGAGCAACATCAAAAGCTGTTTTTACCTGGCCCGCTAGAGCAGCCATAATATCCGTGATTAAATCATCTCGGAATGCCTTCAGATGGTTATCTAACATGTACACAAGACTGGTTGGTGTTGGACATACCTCGGGTATATACAGAGTTGTGGAAAACAGCATTCACACTTGGAATGTTCTATAGACAGACCTTAAACTTGATGTGTTGGTTCCTTTAGGACACTTCAAATCTATGCTAATTAGGATGTTTTCTGTTTATTTTAAGTCTTAGTGTTAGTAGTGTTTAATTTAATTCTATTATATTTAAATGTCTCTGTACACTGGGCTCACCTGGAAAAGAGACCATTTGTTTCTTTGATATCTCTATATGAATTAAGGTTAATTAATAAAATAAAATTTAAATACAAGCTGGTGCACAGCATATTAATAAACGTTCAATAAAAAAACAATATTGATGCCCAGACGTCCCTAACGGAGGTAACCTGAGGTAATCTGTCAATACTGAAGAGAGAAGCAACAAAGAGGCCCAATTCCTGTTTTTATACTGAAGATACATCCTGCTGAGGCACTGAGTGAGATGCCAGAGACTATTTCCTCACATTCTTCTTCTGGCTCTCCTCCACATTCTGCTTGTGCTGAAATTTCCAGATGTCTCCGTATCAGGCAGCAACATGGACATTTTCTTCTATTTAAGTTACATAATTTGTCTGGGTGGGTGGGTAGGTGGGGGAGGGATATGATTGCAGTTTTAATGTCTTCACTGTCTACACACAGAACAGAAAACTCACACAGGTTGGAAAACACAGGTCAGAATTGGGCTACTTGTTCCTATTCAAACTTCTTGCAGTCTTCTCAAACTTTTAACCACGTTTCCAAACTGTATCTGTATAAATAGATACAGAAAACACCGCCTCTTCATTGTCACCATCCTGCTCTGTAAAATAAAAACATTATGGACAATTTTTTTTGTACCTTGCTGATCACACATTATCAATAATTTGTGCAATATTTTTTACCATATTTGTTTTATGTATCATATATTATATTGTATTATATATATATATTTTCTTATGATAATGGATTTCTCATTTACTGCATTGTCTGGAGTAGTGGCAAAATGATTTCACTGTTATGTACATGCAATTACATCTGTGTATCTGTGCATGTGACAAATGTACAAATGTAATCTACAGTACAACAGGAGTCAGGATGGACTTACAGGCACTATGCATAAACAGAGCCAGGTGGACAAGACAGACCACTGCAGAACAGTCATCACCCTTACACAGAGTTGTGTTCCATGTAGAGCCCAGTTATACCAGAAACAAAAAAGTATTGTTACAAAATTCAAGAATTTATACTTGCACAGAAACTTGCACAGAAACCCCTATGAACAACCTGTATAAATTGAATTCCATTTTTTAAATCTGTGCCTAAATGCCCTATGGTTCAATGCACAGAGATTAAAGGTTTTTTGTTTCACCAATCAGAAATGCAACCCACCACTGACCTCCATATCTTCACCAAGCAGCATAAGGTAAAACGTGGAAAGAAAGTATTGACCTCAGCAATTCCTTTGTACAGTAATTAATGTATGTTTCTCAATAGTCTATCCTTTCTTGCTCGTATTCGCTCATCCTGTAATTTCTGCAACAAATCAGCACTATTGCCTGATGAAGGGCAACCTCTAGTGGCCAGAAGTGTGATCTGAGGGGATTTAGGAAATACTTATGTAAGAGAAGATAATAAGAGAGCTAGAAAAAGGGGAGAGGGCAGAAAATACATACAATGGATAAGAAAAGCAAATGGGGGATGTATTTCCCAGACATAACCTTCATTGTGTTTGTTATGAATCTCGTCACAATTGTGGAAAAATCACCTGAATCATTTTGGTTTCTAATATTGAGTTGACAAAAACACCCACATACTATAATACACACTGCATACACTCACACAGTGGCCTTGTTAAGTCTTCTGCAGAAGGTAGTGACTGATACATTCACGCCTACCTCCTGGAGAAAGTTCCTGATCTGTATCTTAGATTTATTCTGATTTATGATGGATTCATTCCAGTATGACTTGCATTTACATTTGATAGTTGACAGATGTGCATGTACAAACAATACAAGCAAATGTGAAGCCAATTATCTTACTATGTTTGGTATCCTAAAAATGGCTAACCCATGTCCAACATATGCTGTTAATTTGAAATATTTATTCCAATAATAAATGGTTAAAATGCAGAGTTGACAGTCTGTGTTGATGTCAATAGTTTTTGTATCATTGAAAATCGAAAGTGCTGGAAGACAAATCCAAAAAGCTTAAGATATGTCACTGTCCAAATTTTTTAAAATTCCTGTAAATGTATGTGTTACTATAATTTTGTTTCGCAGCGCAATAGCTGAGGAAAGAACAACAAAGAGTCATATTTCTTGCCAAAACAAACCAAGGGTTTACTGGAAACAGTTACAGTATGTAATAGATTAAGTTATGTAACTCCTTCCCTACAGACAGACAGACAGACAGATGGAAACAAAGAAAGACAGAAATACTGAGACAGAGAATTCCAACTTCAATTTTATTTCTTGCATTTACACCTATTTGAAGATAATGTCTTTGGTTAAAGCATAACATTTTGTCTGGGCCTCTAGAAGCATGTCGGACAAGATTTAGAAATTAGGTTTAAGCAATTCAAAAATACTTTAAATGAAAACAGCTTTTTTATAACAGTGATTATCGGTTGTATCATTTTTTTGACTATTGGTCTAAATCAGAGGTGGGCAAACTACGGCCCGCGGGTCCTTTGATCTGGCCCGCGAGGCGTTTTTACCCTCCACAGTCTCCCGACACTCTAGAGTGTCAAGCTCGAATGTATCGCGATTATCTCGCGAACCGTATTTGCTAGCAACTGAAGCTTGGTTCAGCCGAAAAGAAGGAGTGTTGGCTCATCCATGTGAGTTTATCAGAGCCAGAGCAATCGCGCCTCGAAGTCGGTCATGTTTTTTTGAATTTTGCCTTTTTTACTAAACACATTACAGACAGGAAGTAGGACGTGAAAATGACAAAATAGCAATGCTGCAATGATGTAGGACATCATCCTGCACAATACCAACATGGTACCAATATGGTTGGAAAGAGGGGGTTCCGCTGATAAAATAATGCCAATGCAAATAATGAGGAGTAGTTCTCCATGTGAATTAATGACAGCCGGATATATCGCCTCTCAAAGTTAGGTACTTTTCACTGACTATATTTTGGTAAACTAAAAACATTACAGTCAAACAAGGAAATGGTGTAACAAAACATTTATTTTCTGTAGGATACGCACGTAACTGTGTAGGGGGCGGGGTTAATTTAATGAAATAACATTTCTTATTTTTCATGTATGCTAACCTTCACTTGGTTTCAAAATCTCAATGTGGCCCTCAATCAAAATTAATTGCCCACCCCTGGTCTAAATGGTATACATGGTATTCATATAGGATTAACAAACAGTATTATAAGATCCACACAAGAATCTAGTCGCTTGTCCACCCTCTCATACTGTGCATTAATGAGATAAAGAAGCAGCAGGTAGATGATCCCCTCCTACGACCTGCCAAGAGGGATGTGCTTCTCTGTGAGTATGTGCAAATGTGTGTGTTTATATCCTCAGATTACGTGGGTTCACGACCCTGCCAATGAAAAGCAGCGCCCCTGAGGCCTCGTCCCTCACCAGGAACAGGAAGGGGTGATCCACGCGGTATGATAAGGGTGTGGGGGCAGGGTTGGAGCTGGCATACTGGGTGCCCTCTGGAGCCATCTCCATGACAACCTTATGATTGAGGCTACTAAGCTTTGCCGCCTGAGACGTGATCTTAATCAGGTCTGTGTCAGCCAGAAATTCATCAAGACCTGGAGAGATGGGGAGAGGATGTGAGAGATGAGACATCAGAGAAGGTTATGGGAGAGGACAGGAGGTGTAGGACACTTACCCAGGCCAGCAAGCAGTGGCAGAAGGTCAGTGGAGTGGCTGAATTTTAGGACAGGCAGTGTAAGGGACACCTGCACAGTGTGTAGGCTCATGGACAGATCCTGAACAAACTCAGCTGTCAGACTCTCCTCCACTAGGGTCATGTTCTGAGTGACATCGTCAGGAAGGAACACAAACATGCTAATGTCATCCTGCATCTGGATTTGAGCAATCTGGAGAAAGCGGAAGAGAAAGGCAGTGGATCGACACATGTTTTCCCTCAAGCAAATCTCCATAATTGACTGGTACTGAATCTGTACGAACTGTGCAGCCCAGGTCCGGGTCGACTCCCATCTTCACTGGATAATTGTCCTGTTGCATCATGGGAATGCTGAAAGGTGCTTCTCCATCAATCTTGAAGTCCTCCTTTGCTCCACTATGACTGAATCGAGTTATCCACTTCCCTACACATACACACAGACACACCCACACATACACACAGCGTTTTACAAATGAAGCCCCGTAAATGATTGCTTGCTTTGAGGAGAACAGGATTATAGAGATTGTCCTTACCTTTAAAGTAAGCAGCACTCACAGGGACCACACCAGAGTTTCGTCCCAGGGACTTGGACAAGAAGCTCGTCACCTTGCCGCCTGTCTGCTGTTTGACCCAATCGTTCATCTCATTCATATCTTTTGCCCCACCCATCAGAGTCTTTGGCTTCACCCCATACTGCTTCTCCACAACATCAAAGTAATCCTGCTTTACGCGCAGTCCTAGAGTCACAAACAGACATCAACCAACATACACAAACGTACAAGAATAGAAGGCACATGCCTGCCTACAAAAACACTCACTGCGGGCCAGGTAGACACGTGCAGCAATGCTGAGGCCTTTGCCAGGTGCTCTGAGGGAGGCAAGCAAGTCTCTGAGAGTGTTATGGAGCTGAGGGTCCTGTAGAGTATGGTACCTCAAAGTCCTGTACAACCACCGCTCTGAACGGTCTGGAGATGCTCCTGGAGGGCGAGAAAGAGAGAGAGCATTGGGGGGGACAAAGTATGATAACCATTTTGCAAATGTAACTGTGCTGAGGCTAACTAACCCATGGAAAGCTGGGTGAGTGCTGCAGAGACGCTGATGGGGGCAAGGAACACGTTGGTCTTTGGGTCGCCACCCGCGAGGGCCCTGAACAGGTTGTAACCAAAGTCTGATGTGGCCGCAGCCATCTTGGTTTTATCAGTGGTAAAGAGCTCAACGGCTTCTTCTTCCACTCCTGCATCCTCTGTTTCAGACTACACAGGATTGGTTGTTACAAAAATACAGGGAGAGAAAGAAAAGTTATTGACATGACAAGTCAATGGAGGAATATAAAGTGATGGGATGCTGTGTGTTACTAGCTGGATGGAAATAATATATATTGGTCAGCCATAACAGATGTGTAATGTTGTGTAGGACTCCCTTTAGCTGGCAAAACAACAACCATATACACAACAAACTGTGATGTACTATGTTCTATTAGAACCAGCATGAACTTATCAGCAATTCGAGCGACAGCAGCTTGTCTGTTTAATTGGACCACATGGGCCAGCCTTCGCTCCCCATGTGCATCAGTGAGCCGGTTCGACCCTTTTCCTTCCCTGGACCATATTTGTTAGGTACTGACCACTGCAGTCCAGGACCACCCCAGAAGAGCTGCAGTTTTGGAGATGCTCTGACCCAGTCGTCTAACCATCAAAATTTGGCTCAATTTCGCTCAAGCCCTTAAGCTTGTCCAAGAAAAATAGGCAAGCGTACATATTTGAGTGACTTTGGGGAGTGTGGTCCGATCCAACATACGAGCTACACTATACAGTGCGAGTTTGGACAGACCTACTCATTCAAGGGTTTTTCTTAAAGCTGCATTGTGTAAGATCTGCTCCCATCTGCTGGTGAAAATGTATATGACAACTAACCGAGTATTTATACCAGCAACGTCAACATGGATATTCGTTTTTTCTTTCAAAACAATAGAGCTCGTTTTGATTCATTGCAATAGTCATTGTTAATTCACTACACAGCCCGTGAATTATAACCAAATGCAATTGTATTGTGTGTAAAGAAACAATAAGAGCATGTGATAGCAAAAATAATAATTTAACTTGTTTTACTAATAAAAGTAACAAATATGTTTTACACACAATTTGATTGAATATATTGTCAGTGTCTTATGTGAAAACACGATTACATTTGAAAAAGCGCTATTATTTTGAAACGAAAAATCCCTGTTTGTATTGCCAGCCGAACGTTCTTGACTACTTTAGTCGAGAGAGAGAGAGAGAGAGAGAGAGAGAGAGAGAGAGAGAGAGAGAGAGAGAGAGAGAGAGAGAGAGAGAGAGAGAGAGAGAGAGAGAGAGAGAGG
>JACXGM010019682.1:7994-18373 GCA_016801145.1 Umbra pygmaea
TCATTTTTATGCAGATGACACCCAAATTTACATCCCTATTAAGAGAAACAATCCTTCAGCGCTGAACTCTCTTCTGCTATGCTTAGAAGAGGTCAAAGAATGGTTAGCCCAAAATTTCCTCTTCCTAAACGAAGAGAAGACTGAGGTTATTGTTTTTGGCCCAAATGAGAATTCTCAGCACCTAAATCCTGAGCTAGAGTGCTTATCAGCTTTTAAATCCACAATAGTGCGGAACCTGGGCATACTTGTAGACCAATCTCTAAAATTTGATAAACACATTTCATCTGTAATCAGCGCTAGTTTCTACCCACTTCATTTACTTTCTAAAATTAGAGGCTTTCTTACTCCTAAAACCTTAGAAATGGCTGTTCATGCTTTTGTTACCTGTAGACTAGACTACTGTAATTCTCTATATTGCGGTATATCAAGTCACCAAATCGCCCGTCTTCAGCTAGTCCAAAATGCTGCGGCCAGACTTATCCACAAATGTCGGAAGTATGACCATATCACTCTGATTCTCAAATCATTGCACTGGCTGCCAATTCGTCAGAGAATAGATTTTAAAATTTTACTCCTTATTTTTAAATCTTTACATAACCTAGCCCTGTTCTATCTTTCTGAAATTGTCCATCCCTACACCCCATCCCAAAGCCTAAGATCTTTTGATCAAGCTTTGCTGGTAGTCCCCCGGGTTAGACTCAAGCGTAGAGGTGAGCCTGCTTTTTCGGTGGCAGGCCCACGTCTCTGGAACTCCATGCCCCTACAGATTAGAACGGCCCCTACCTTGTCTGTTCTTAAGTCTTTATTAAAAACCCACCTGTTCTCCTCAGCATACTAACCTACATCTCTGGCTGATTTTACATTCTTATTTGTGTGTTGTGTTGTTGTTTTATAGGTATTTTTTATTACTTTCTTCTTAGATTTTCTACTTTTCTGTAAAGCACTTTGGTCAGCCTAGTGGCTGTTGTAAATGCACTTTATAAATAAAATGACCTTGACCTTGACCTTGTAATAGTGTTGTACATGTTGTAATAGTGTTGTAATAGTGTTGTAATAGTGTTGTAATAGTGTTGTAATAGTGTTGTACATGTTGTAATAGCGTTGTAATAGTGTTGTACATGTTGTAATAGTGTAGTAATAGTGTTGTAATAGTGTTGTACATGTTGTAATAGTGTTGTAATAGTGTTGTAATAGTGTTGTACATGTTGTAATAGCGTTGTAATAGTGTTGTGCATGTTGTAATAGTGTTATAATAGTGTTGTATATGTTGTAATAGTGTTGTAATAGTGTTGTAATAGGGTTGTAATAGTGTGTAATATTGTTGTAATAGTGTTGTACGTTTTTTAATAGTGTTGTAATAGTGTTGCACATGTTGTAATAGTGTTGTATTAGTGTTGTACATGTTGTAATAGTGTTGTAATAGTGTTGTGCATGTTGTACTAGCGTTGTAATAGTGTTGTACATGTTGTAATAGTATTGTAATACTGTGTAATAGTGTTTTAATAGTGTTGTACATGTTGTAATAGTGTTGTAATTGTGTTACATGTTGTAATAGTGTTGTACATGTTGTAATAGTGTTGTAATAGTGTTGTAATAGTGTTTTAATAGTGTTTTAATAGTCTGATAAGTGTTGTAATAGTGTTGTAATAGTATTGTACATGTTGTAATAGTGTTGTAATAGTGTTGTAACAGTGTGTAATGGTGTTGTAATAGTGTGTAATGGTGTTGTACATGTTGTAATAGTGTTGTAATAGTGTTGTAATACTGTGGTTAGTGTTGTAATAGTGTTATAATAGTGTGTAATAACATTTTAATACATTTCCAACCCCACCACACAGAATTTAGAAAAATACTAGTGGCGGCAAGAACACTTCACACAATTTCCCAAGACATTGTACCAATTCTAGTTATTAAGTGTTCTTGCCTTTGGCAAGGAACACATACTATTATCCGACATATATATTATTATTATTCAACTTATAGCCAAAATTTGCCGCCCTACTCCTCCCAGAGCTTCAAAAATTGATAAATAGAGTAATGTACCAAAACGTGCGGCTCGATCCAGATCGAGTTGGAATTGTTTTTGTGGAAGGTTTCGTCAAACGTTTTGCGAAATATTACCGTTTTCGTGGCGAAAAAATCCCATAGGAATGAATGGGCTGAATTTTCCGGCCACTACTGCTCCCAGAGTTTTTATGCTAAAAATACAAAAAAGGTACGGAAACGTGCGGCTTGTTCCCCTTAACAGTCTTGTCATTTTGCAAAAGGTTTCGAAAAATGGTTTTCAAAATAAAAGCATTTAAAAAAGTCCCATAGAAATGAATGAAGAAATTCTTCAGAGTGACACTACTCCCAGAGTTTTCACACTACATACACGTGTCGGGTACCGACACGTGCGGCTCGTTCCCGTTCACATTTGTACCGTTTTGTGGAAGGTTTCATAAAACGGTTGTTCGGATATTACCTTTTTGTAGCGAAAAAATCGTCCCATAGGAATGAATGGACTAGCTAGAGTGGCGCTAGAGTGGAGGCAGCTCTTACCTGCCTAATCTTGAAACAATTTCTAAACTGCCGCCACTCCTACATGTTTCACTCCACATACACAAATGTTATATCAAAACGTTCATCTATTCCTGCTGTCACTAACAATGTCAAAATCTAAGCCATAAACGTAATAGTTTTTACACTATGACCATTTGTTTGGAACTCACATTCTCCATTGACATTCATTGAAACAGCCATTTTAACAGCATTAAAAATAACTATATTTCTAACTTGTCACTGTGTCTACAGTTGTAGGGTTTCATAGACATATTATATATCAAAATGTCGGCCTGGTTCTTAGGATTCCAACGATGTAAGATTCTAAGCTGTGTGATGTATAGTTTTGAAACTACAGCCGTGTGAAGACAGTTATACCTTCACAATTACACTAAAGCTGAGGACATTTTTAACTGCCATATTGTGTGACACATTACAAGTGCTCGTTAAGAGATCAAAGGGTTTAATTAAAAACAAGATCAAAGGGTTCTGCCCTGGGAGTTATAAACAAGGCCACTGATTAATTAACATGACACTGCTTTTTCACAGACAGGTAAACATCTATTACTGCTGTTTTCAGTCCACATACACATGGGGTTTCATAAACATATCAAAATGTCATCCTGGTTCTTGGGAGCCCTATTATATAATTGTCTAAGCTGTGACACATATAGTTTTGAAACTAAAGCTGTGTGAACACAGGTAAACCATCACTACTGACCTAATAATTATCCTTTTTTCCTTAAGTGCTTTGTGTGACCATGTGCTCGTTAAGAGTTCAAAGTGTTACTTACTAATTACATCAAAAAGTTCTACATATCAACATGTCAGCCTACTTTTTATGAGTCCTACATTATTATTATCTAAGAAGTGAGATTTATAGTTTTTATACTAGAGCCGTGTGAAGATAACTAATTATAATCTCTTTAATTGAAGAATACCAGGTTACCGTGGATACTTTGTGCGTGAGCAAGCTATATAGCCACTGTGTAATTCTGTATACTGTCATTGGGTGTGCCTATCACTGGGCAAAGTTTTTTTATTTTGTTGGTACGTGTGATTGGTTAGCCTAAATTATATGACAATCACAGCAGAGTGGACTACCTCGAAATTCCTTCCTGTCTACTGGGATACAGCACAAGGAAACAATCTCATTGGATAATAGCGCACGTGAGGGAGCCATTTTAAAATTACTTTGTACTGTACCTTGGTCAAGACGACACATAGATTACAGCTCCAGTTACACCTTAACACTGAAAAGCATTATTTAACGGTTGAGTATTTCACCAACGATTTGTTGTTTCACCGTCACAGCAATCTGGTAGGTTATTTTAATTTTTTTTAATAATTATCTACTGTTACCAAAAAACTTGACAGGAATTGAGTGGCAAGCTAGCTAGAATTGGGATAGCTAATAGTGCTGAATGGAACTAGTGTTAGCGCATCGTCAAAGTTGTTATGCTGTCTTATACGTCGATTTAATATCTCACCAAATTCAAACTCAAATGGAGTTACACATAGTTTTTTTCTTTTTACGAAAGCATGTCGAGCGGTCTCCATCCGTTCAATAGGACGGATTTACTGAGGTACTAGGGTAACTGTGTCACGTTACGTTCCTGCAATTATCCTAGTGTTTCAGTGTATTGTAGGCCTGTCGGTTAAATACATTTGGCCAACACCTCTGGCGATACTATTCCATTAAGTAGATTTGATCTAGCTAGCGAGAGAGTTGCGGTTTGATATTCAGATTTATTTTGGCTGTGGTCACGCAATGCAGTTTCATTGACATGCAAACAATATCTCATGTCATTATTCATGATATGTGAATTTGTGTGTTACGTTCCTCCGGTCCGAAATTGCGTATATTTCCAAAAGTCAGTCATTTAGAGAGCTGAACCCAGTGTCATCCTGACATGCTAGAGTTGTATTTTTTTTACTTGACAGGAATTGAGTGGCAAGCTAGCTAGAATTCGGATAGTTAATATGGCTAACTGAATGCAACTAGTGTTAGCACATCGTCAAGGTTGTTATCGTGTCTTGTTGATTAATATCTCACCAAATTCAAACTCAAATGGAGTTACACGTTGTTTTTTTCTTTTTATGAAAGCATGTCGAGAGCGGTCTCCGTCCGTTCAATAGGATGGATTTACTGAGGTACAGTACTAGGGTAAATGCGCGACGTTACGTTCATGCACTTATCCTAGTGTTTCAGTGTATTGTAGGCCTGTCGGTTAAATACATTTGGCGAACGCCTCTAGTGATACTATTCCATTAAGTAGATTTGATCTAGCTAGCGAGAGAGTTGCGGTTTGATATCCAGATTTATTTTAGCTGTGGTCCCGCAGTGTCATAATAGTGTCACCCCAGCTAGCACAGTGGGTCTGGCCCGATTCTGGCTGAGAGTCGGGGCACGAGTCAGACTCGGCAGACGTCTGCCCAGACTCGGGCCACATGACATCTGCAATATCACTTGTTGCTGGGATATGGCAAAAGGAGCTCTAGCCGAGTACAGCAGCACATGCACTAGCTGGACCTGGGGGTCGCTCGAGCGATATGGTTCAGCCGACAGCATCAAGCTAGACACTACGGAGAAAAATAGTCTACTGTACATCAATTTTCAGTTACGGTAAGTTGAATACTTGGACTCAATACAGGAATATAGATGTTTGGCATTTTGTTTAATAAATGTATATGCGTACAATTGTGTCTATGTTATGACATTAGCTAACTTGACACCGAGTATACATGCATTTTAAAGTAATTATATTGTCTATCTGTCATAGATTGTGGACGAGTCTCTGCAGCTAAACCTCTGCACAAGTTATTAGTAAGTCTTTGAGCATTTTTAAAACTGACTGTTGTGTCACTCTTAACTCTACCATTTTTAAAGTCAACTTTCTTGCTTTCTCTGTGCTAGGCTGTTGTTCCAATCTACATCTGCAAGAGCAGACCAAATAAATGTGAGTGATCAATGAGAATTGTCAATTAGTTAACTCTAGTTTCACAAGAACATCTGTCTCTTAAATTACATGGTCTTAGATTTACCATTATGAAAGGTAAAAATACTTTTACCCAGCATTATTATACATTTCTATTAGTTTCCTTTTTCATAGTGCAAACTGTTGCTGCTAGATTATGAACCAAAACCAGATAATTTTACCATATCATTCTAGTTCTGGCACTTCACTAGCTTCTAGTCCAGGCAGGAGCTCACTTTAAACTAATGTTATTAACTTACAAAACACTTAATGGACTTGCACCATCCTCTCACAGACCTCCTTATATGTTACAGCCCTAAAGGACACTCCAATCTCAGGATGCTATATACAGTATTTGGTGTTCCCCAGAATTCAAAGAGACACAGCAGCGAGCAGAGCTTTTCATATAGAGTCTTGCAGTTTAAATCAGAGGCAGACACAGTCTCAGTATTTAAACCTAGACTTTAAATATTGGTTTTCAGCCAGTCCTAAGGTCCGCCTTAGTGTGAGGTTTTTATTTCAGCTGTATTTAGTTAGCTTGCACTAACTTTCTAACTGGTGGGGGAACCCACTAGCTTTCACCCCCCCTTTATGTTTATATAGTCTTGCCATACTTAACTTAAAAATATCTATCTATATACCTAACTTTTCCTTATTCTATCCCCTCCTATCATGTCCTCACCCCACACCCACTTGGGTTTGGGGCTAAGTCTGCTCTCAGGTCTTGGGATCAATATAGGCGGCTGTAGTCTTCTCCTTCAGCCTACCTGGTTCTTCAAGTCAGCAGTCTTAGATGCTGGTCCTGACCCACAACTGCCCCTGGCGTCCTTATTAAATGACTGCTATGACCATGGACCAGCTGAGCACAAATGGACTCAATGTTGCCTAACAGGGGTGTACCATACTGGCCACATCCCATACCCATGGACTACACCATTTGTTAAACCAACTGTTTTTGAAGAAGGAAATCTGAATCACCTCCCAAGGTTTCTTCCTTTTTTTGAGTTTTTCCTTTGTCTTATCTGAGGGTTTATGTCAGATCTATTTTATGACATACACTGATCAGACGTAACATTATGACCACTGACAGGTGAAGTGAATAACACTGATTATCTGGTTATCATGGCACTTGTCAATGCCTGAAATATATTTTGGCAGCAAGTGAATATTTTGCCCTCAAAGTTGATGTGTTAGAGGTAGGGAAAATTTGGCAAGTGTAACGGTCTGAGTGACTATGATAAGGGCCAAATGTTGATGGCTGGACGACTGGGTCAGAGATTGTCCAAAATTGCGGCCCTTGTTGGGTGTTCCCGGTTTGCAGTTTAAAGGATCTGCGGCCAATTCCATGGTGTCAGATACCACAGCACACCTTCAGAGGTCTAGTGGAGTCCATGTCCATCAACGAGTCAGGGCTGTTGATGGCAAAAGGGGACCTACACAATATTAACCAGGTAATCATAATGTTATTGCTGATTGGTGTAAATGGGCATCTGTAATGCCCTCTGTGACATTGCTTATACAAAAGCTATATACAATTGTATGCAAAAGTTTAAGCACCCCTGACAATTTCCTTGATTTACATTTATAAATAATTGGGTGTTTGGATCAGCAATTTTATTTTGATCTATCAAATAACTGAAGGACACAGTAATATTACGGTAGTGAAATGAGGTTAATTGGATTAACAGAAAATGTGCTATATGCATCTAAAACAAAATTTGACAGGTGCATAAGTTTGGGCACCCTTGTCATTTTGTTGATTTGAATACCTGTAACTACCTATCACTGATTAATTGTAGCACACAATTGGTTTGGTGAGTTAATTAGGCCTTGAACTTCATAGACAGGAGCATCAAATCGTGAGAAAAGATATTTCAATGTGGCCAATTGTAAGGTGCTGTTCTCCTTGACTCTCCTCTGAAGATTGACAAGATAAGGGCCTCAAAATCTCAAATGACCTGAAAACAAAGATTGTTCAACATTATAGTTTACATTTAGCTACAAAAATCTATTACAGAAATTTAAGCTGTCAGTGTCCACTGTGAAGAACATAGTGAGGAAATGGAAGACCACAGCCACGGTTCTGTACTGTGTTCTTCAGTTATTTGATAGATCACAATGAAATTGGTAATCCAAACACACAATTATTTATAAATGTGAATGTTCAGGGGTGTCTATAAATATGATTTGATTTAAAGATGCACCTTAGAAACCTATCCAACTGTGTCACTGTGCTTACATGCCGCATTAATTCAGCTTGGCTGATGCACAGACCATGAGGTTTTAGCTAAAGTTTATTGTTTCAACAGTTCTGGAAACTGCTTTCCTCTTACATATTTTGTGTTTTTATGTTAATTCGTTCTCACCTACTAGGCTTGGTCCTTCAGTACACGCTGTCACATTAAATAGTCTGCCCTAGCTTCAGCCATAGATTTAGTGTTGCAGTCAGCCTATATCTCTATTGTAATGTAAAGAAAAAAATACATTAGGTCCATGTTATATTATCACATCTACTCTGCTGGCCTGGATACAGTTGTGGTCCTACTATTAACTCTGGCCCTCTCATCCCTCCTTTAACAACTTCATTTTACATGGCAAGCCCAGAGCAGTCATTTCCTGGTTTAGTGTCTATTATATGAAAATGTACACTCTCATACATTATTTAGGACTATTTAACATGTGACTTTGAAATATGTATCAATAAAGTTTAGAAAAACTATTAAAGTGCTTTTTTCTTCTGTCATTAATGGAAGGATGGGTAAAATACAAAAAATCTAATTCTGGCAATGATCTGGTACATATGGCCAAGTTTAGGGTGCCCGAATCTGGGCCAGAGTACTCAGGCCAGATCCGGACCGTAATTCAATCTGACACTGGGCCGGATCTGGGGGCCGGATCTGGGCCAGATCAGTTTTGCTACCTGGGACATTATTCATGATATGTGAATTTGTGTATAGCGGTCCTCCGGTCTGACATGTTCATATTAAATTGCGTATATTTCCAAAAGTGTGTAATTTAGAGAACTGAACCCAGTGTCATTTTGACATGGTAGATTAGTGAGGTTTTTTTCACACCAAAGCTCTTGCCCGTAAACTACTTTATATCCACTACACAGGAATGTGGAAAAAAGGCATTTATCATGTTTAACCACAATTTATAATAACCACACAGACCGCTGCATTACAAAAACACTTCTATTTGAGCTTGATTTGTAAAAACTTTCACAATGCAGTTTGGGTAAGTTAATCATTCACTGAGTGTTTAAGTATTCTGATTTGTTAAAAAATCTGTAATGCTTATTAAATGAACATTTTTTTATTGAAATGTCAGTGTAACAGGGCTGAGAAACCCATACGCAAGACACAAACCTTTTTACAATTGAAAAATAAGTTCAGTTTAAAATTTTGTATTTAAGGTTTATTCATTCTTAACATTTGTTATAGCTATCATGCTTGGATAATAAATATATGCAAGTAATCTTTACATTTGAGAGCTTTGCTGTGAAAGAATTCACAAATGTAGCATGTCAAGATGACACTGGGTTCAGTTTTGTATAAACAAAACACTTATTTTAGACAAGAGGACTGTGACACAAATTCACAAATCAAGACATGATATATTATTTGCATGTCTATGACACTGCACTGCGGGACCGCAGCCAAAAGAAATCTGAATATCAACCCGCAAACACACTGCGGTGAATAATAGCACTAACTATTTAACGGGTTAGTTATAGGGTGACTTAACCATTCAATGAGTGTTTAACTTAACCATTCTGGTTACTGGCAACTTTCACAATGCAGTTTGGGTAAGTTAACCCTTCCCTTAGTGTCTAACTTAACCATTATTGTCTGTGACAACTTTCACAATGCAGTTTGGGTAAGTTAACCCTTCCTTTAAGGTTTAACTTAACCATTCTGGTTTGTGAACTTTCACAATGCAGTTTGGGTCACTTAACACTTCCCTTAGTGTCTGTAAGTTAACCCTTCCCTGAGTGTTTAATTTCACCATTCTGACTGAGTGAAAAGTGAGTGTTACACACTTTTCGGCCACTGACATGTGTTGTCACTGTGAAAACTAACAACAATCACCAATTTGTTGTGTACTAATCTAATGACCACACCAATGGCCTTTCCATTTTTTTAATTTTTATGATCCAACCACATTGCCTGGTCTGTGTATAAATTCTGTTTCTATTTCTAGCAGTTCCAGACCTGTGCTCGGCATATCCATTCCATTGAGTAGGCCAGGCTTAGCCCTGCTGCTTAGTGATATACTTGTGAAGGTACATCTGATTTTTTGTATT
Organism: Umbra pygmaea; assembly: GCA_016801145.1. NCBI lineage: Eukaryota > Metazoa > Chordata > Actinopteri > Esociformes > Umbridae > Umbra > Umbra pygmaea. The sequence goes on from JACXGM010019682.1 coordinate 17,820, forward strand.
TATACCATCTACTCTGTCTTAAAGATGAACTGAACTGAACTGAAAGAATCAATGTTGATAATGTTATTTATGACAACTAAAAATTAAATAATTGCCTTAAAATCAATACATAGCTTTTTTAGGCAACACCCAAAACTGCGTTTGTTAGTATAGAACGCTGCCAATTTCAATGAAGTCACTGGTATGGTAGGACCTGAGAAGCTCTACAGCAGTGTTTTTCAAACTTTTTTTCCGGCGACCCACATTTTCAAAATGACAAACCATCGTGACCCAAATGTCATAAAAATAGGTATTTGCAAATATACATTTTTCCTATCATTTGTATTTTTATGTAGGGGTATTAACATAATACATCAGTTCTAATTGTCACCAGAATAATAATACAACATTTATTTTCTCAATATTTACAGTATTATCATCAGAGACCTGTGTTTTATAAAAACATGTTATAATCACCAAAATAACCAAGATGATGTGGTTTTCCCACAAATATTAGATTAGTTGTGTTAATTTATTCACATTCAGATAAAAAAATATCCATGATGCTGTTTTAA
>JACXGM010019683.1:0-18273 GCA_016801145.1 Umbra pygmaea
TAGTTTCCAAAATATCAACGTTGTATAAAGGGCAATGTCTAAAATGTATATATTCTTTCTAGGTCTCTCTGCTGTATATTTTAAATTTGGATCTGATGAGTTAAGAGAGAAACTCTGTGAAAAGAACATACAATATGTGCCATTCCATAGAATATATAATATATTATATCTAGCGCCCTATGGTTTTCGCGTTGCGGAATCTCGCGGATATTAGTAATATTAACAACTGTCATTGAGTGTGTCCTAATACAAAAGGCAGCAAACATGGAAGTTAATTTGCGCTCTATATATAGGCTATATGCAGTGTTTCTCTACTGAATTTGGCCAGCATGCGCTCCGTCATATAGTTCAAACGTTGTAATCCGCTTGATAACTGACAGGGATTAACAACGGTATTCACTCCATTCTACATTTTCCAATCAAACAACGCTTGTTTTTCTCCAATCACTTATCCAAATGCATATAACTATGATATATAACTAGGTATAGTTTACTATGTTCTTTCGCCTGAAGCAATTCTCTGACGGTCTTGCTAATCAGGCATCTCGCACTCATGCAGGGAGAACAAGGTCGAAATAGCGGGACTGCTGCTGAATGTTATGGCTTTGTCCACACGATTGCGCCTGATACAACTTATTAAAATAACGTTTATAAATATTTTTGTTTGTCGTTGTTCCACTTTTCTTCCATATCTTAGGAAATCTTTGTCTACTCTTATTTTTTTTATTGTGGGTACATTAATCTGTAAGAAGAAATAATGTGTTATTAACATGACTAATTTTCGTGAAATAGCCTTCTGCCTGTCTAGAAATAAGTACTTTGATCGTATGGAAAGTAAATTTAGCCTTCCTGGCAATGATTGTGCAAACTGTACAGCAAAATTCTCTATATTTTAGGTTCGGGTGCAGGCTTCTGAATGCAACTTTTGTCCAAATCACGGAAATTGGAAAAAATAACGGAAATCACGGAATTTGGAAAAAATAAAACGGTATTGGCCAGAAAATAACACTAATTTCATATGGCCCTATATATAGAATATAATTTATTTTGTATCCCACTTTAGGAAAAGCTGGTCTACAACAACAGCACAGAACAAAATAATGACTGCAGTTATCAGTGTGTAAAAAAACTTTCTATATAGCGCGACTCCGAACCGTTTGTAAAAACGTGCATATTACACGAAGTATATTCGCTAAAATACAGTAAGCTACTAGTGTGGAATTATTCTACAATATTCACTCATCATGACAGTAAAATAGACCGTCCTAAGTCAATCTACTGCAATAATTCCTCTCTCAAACTGTAGAAAGAATGCTGGGAACACTTGATTATGTATGAAAAAAGAAATACCGTCAAATACCGTGAAACCGGTAGAATTTTGACAAATACCGTGATATACATTTTTGGTCATACCGCCCAGCCCTATGGTCACCCTTCCTGTTTCATTGTCCTCAATTTCTTCAAAACCCCAGTCTTCCTCTACAGCCGTACTTGGTTGCCCCTCTCTCCTCAGACAGGCAATTTTATGTAGCAAGTACAGCACATGAAACTACAATGTAATCTACAAATATATATGCTGTCCCTTCCCTCGAATCCATACCGCTCAAGCAGGTAGGTGTCAGAAAAAGCCAATGGGTCTGCCCTGTCCCAGAAAGTACATTCTCTTTGAAATGCCCTGCATATGATTATCGCTACTTCATCCACCACCTTACAAATGAAAGGACACGCCTTGATTATGCGTCCGACACATGGTTTGAGCTCCCTATTTATAGACATTTAATTTATTCATTACAACGATCACACCAACTAAACAAATGTAACTTCAGTTTTTTGCATTTGTTACACTTTTTGTATGTTCAAATGTATTACATTTATTATTAAAGTGCATTTGCTTTAATTTTTGAACTGATAATGGTTACATGATATGAAATGGCAGCATGCCAGAGAGTCTGATATAATATCATCACATTCCAAGCAAAGGTCAGTGTTAACGGTATTCTGGTTACGCATCAAGCTAGGCTTAGCCTGACAATTAGCCTGCCCTGGTCCAGGTTAGTTTCCCAGCATAAGTTGCCAGGGTAACTGAGTTTGAACTATTTTCAGTTAGCTTTATGGAACGGAAGTCACTGAAAATAAGCCTGACTAACCAAAATAAGCCTGGCTTGTTTTCTAAACTGGTTTTATGGAATACCCCCCAGGTGTCTCGACTTACTTACAAAAAATATTGTCCTGTATTTTCTAGGGGTGGCTTGATACCACTTTCATGTCGATACGATTCTGATACCACAACCTTTAGTATCTACCGATACTACACTTCCATATTTTACTCCCTCTTAATCAAGTTTGTGGTGTTGAAGTTTCCTGCAGGTTTAATGGCATTACATTTAAGACTTTTAATGCCACTCTAAATGCTTTTTAAAACCAATACTGCAGTAAACGCACAATAAGAAAATAAATAATTGTAACAGGAATTATATTATATTATGTATTCTAGCTTGTAGTATTACTAAACAATCTTATTTGAGATCAAACAAAACTATTTAAAACAAGGGACATGGGTTATCTGATAATGTAACTTTAAAAAAGCTGTTGCAAAAACTAGCTCTGGATTATAAAGGATGTTCATGAGTATACTATGAAAGTGTTTTTCTGCAAACCTGTACACATCTACACTAGCCCTAAAATGACCCAGCAGCAAATAAATACAATTGTTGAGAAATAAAATTACTATACCATTTAGTACTACAGCCTACTATCTGATGTGATATCATTACGAATTCCCCATAAATTGATGACTGATAATCTTGTTAGATTTAGGCGTAATGGCATTATCATCTGCTGAAGTTAACAAAAGGGATAGCTAATAGGATGTAGTGTTGTCACGATACCAAAATTGTATCTACTACTACTATTTCTCTAGATAGCCTCGTCAAACTATGGTGGCGCAAAATAGTGACTTGTCACAAAATAAACCATAACCTCCTCATTTTACTTAACATGATCACGCTCATGCCCTTATCTTTCACATACTAACCTGTCGGTCTTTAAACTCCTTGTACAATTCGGCGTGCTTGTCGGCCAGGTGTTTCGCCAGGTTCGAGGTGTTGGCTCACTTCGTTTGCATTTGTTTGTAGCACTGATGACAAACGGGTCTCGACTTATCGGTAGCTTTGCCCTCACTGTCAGCAAGGTAGGCAAAGTACTTCCATATTTCACTCCTCGCGTCATCTTTTTCTACTAGTTGTGGACCGGCGGCCACAGTAGCACTTGTACACTTGTGCTCGCACATGCAGGTATCTCGCTGTTGTGTTTGTCACATGACAGCTGCAGCTTCTTTGCTGCGTGCGTGAGAAAAAAGACGTCCATAGGGAGGCACTGGAAGCGTGCGTTGCGCACACACCAACATGAAATGTGTCTCTTACGAATCTGGAACGTGGACATTCTTCGAAGTATCAATACTAATAAATGTAGGAATCGGGACATTTTAATCTCAGAGAATTGTGATATTTTGAAGTATCGGTGCACTGTGCAACACTAGATGGATGATGTTTCACCAATGCACTGATCTGTTATAATAGCGTATTCCTGTAATGTATCTATTACATTCATTGCTAATTGTAGATATTTTTTGTGGGGGCAAAAAGAGTATCATCAATAAACAATACATTAAAAAAATAGGCCTATTGGCAGACTACTGATAGCTGGCAGGAGTATTTTTTTGCCTTCAGCTAATGTTACCTTACATGGTGGCTTGAGAAGTTGGCCTGTGACTACCTCTGTTTTTGGTTCCCATTCCCTGCTATGTTTTGCAACTCTTTGATAAAAGGGTGATGTTTTGACTGTGTATCATGTTAGTGAAGAAGAAACTAAAACTTCTCACTGCACACTGGCCTGTTTTCTGATTTTGGAAGCCTGTAGTAGGGCTGGGCGATATGGCTGAACTCTTATCACGATATAAGTGTTAATAATTATTGATCTCAAGGAGCAGGAAAAAATATTAAATTTAAACATTTTTTATTTTAAATTTAACCTTCCACTGATTTATAATCCCCTAAGTTATAAAGGAAGAAATGTCAACACAACCATGGAAAACACTCAAATAGTTAAAATGTGAACATAAGTCTAAAATTACAATGAACACTTAACAATTATCTGTTACACTAAGGTGCAAAATTAGAATACTTAAATGCTTAATAAAGTGTAATAAAATAGTGCAAAGTGTTAAATATAAACAGAGAGACCTGAGAAGGTGGGGAATAAAAGTTTGATATTACCAGTCTTGGTAAGGATGACGGTTTTGCATAATTTGCAAACAACATTGGTCTGACTACGGTCAGACATTTAAAAAACAAAACTACCATACTGGCGAACTGACTTCCCATTTTATCAACAATTTCCTTGCTCGCTGGGGCACCAATTTTCCACTTATCAGTTTCAGTTACTGAAGAATCCAACACGACTCACGAGACAATAATATTGTGCAACCAAACTTGATACTGTTAAATGTTTGCCTGTTAGCGTGTCACTCGCTACGTTGCTAGGTTACCAGAGAGTGAGTGCCTTTGTTTATGCAACCAAAATTGCTTCGCAACCGCTGGTTTCTTCCAACGAAGCAAAGGAGTTTATCTAACGTTTTATCGAACACATTTTTTATTGATATTGATTACGTGTCTATCGCGAGACATCGTTATCGTTTTATCGCCCAGCCTTGGCCTGCAGTATACTTAATGTTCCCGACCGGGCGTGCGTCAAAGTGATGTCAAAATGACGTAGTTTGCTGGCGCGTGGATTTTCAAAACGGAAACGGGAAGCATGGATGAGTTCGAGGGCACAGTAAATGATTCATAATAACGGTTAATTGTTCATAAAACTAAATAGTTCATAACAACAAAGTTAAGATAATCTTAGCCACTGTTGACGTTAACGTCAATGCTGCTGCCAGTTCTGCCATCGTTAATATTTTCATGGACTAGAAGAAGAAAATATCAAAGTCGGTAGCCTCTCCTCAGTTGCGACACCTCTGTTCAGGAGAAGACTGCAACTAGTGTCGCGAGCACCACGCACGAGTATAGTTACAGCGCTCCCATGACGTCACTTTGGCACGTGCCAGGTTGAGAATCTGTAGTATACTGTGCGCTTTACTGTTCACTTGAGGGAACCGTGGGTGCTTTTGCACTTAATGCCAACTTTTATTGCATGGTTCTCTGGGCTAGATCAATTCCTCTCTCTTCCTCATGCACTTGCTCGTTGGGTAGACTGTATAATTCTACATTGTGTGTGCGTTTTGTGGACTGTTCTTGTGTGTACTATGAAATAGAATACTGCCGGTATCCCTGCCAATGTCAAACGTATGCTTAAACTTGAAGGTTTCTGCGCTCTCAATGGCTACAGCTCCTTACGTGTTTCACAAACCCCTTATGACAAGCGAAAATATCAAACATGCCAGAAAAAACTGCTCATACTTCAGTTACGGGAGCAAGCAGTGATTTGGCACGAATCTGGCAGTTTTGTCGTGGTCTCATACCATAAAAAATGTTCCTGGAACAGCTATATTGTCGCTGAAATCATGTAGAAACATGACTTAAAGCTTAAATACATGAGCTGTCTCGTGAGCATAATCAGGAACAACATCTTGCCCTGTAATGTTTTACTGCTGTTTCTGCTATAATATTGCCAGAATTAAGAGTCCTATAAGATTTCTATAGTTTGTTTTACGTTACATTTTACTATTAGTTGATGGTTGATTTTTTTTAATGTAATCAATGATCCATTAAGGAAAGTGCTTACAATTAGCAACCGTACACTCACCTAAAGGATTATTAGGAACACCTGTTCAATTTCTCCTTAATGCGATGATCTACTCAACCAATCACATGGCAGTTGCTTCAATGCATTTAGGGGTGTGGTCCTGGTCAAGACAATCTCCTGAACAACAAACTGAATGTCAGAATGGGAAAGGTGATTTAAGCTGTTTTGATCGTGGCATGGTTGTTGGTGCCAGACGGGCCGGTCTGAGTATTTCACAATCTGCTCAGTTACTGGGATTTTTACGCACAACCATTTCTAGGGTTTTCAAAGAATTGTGTGAAAAGGGGAAAAACTCCAGAATGCGGCAGTCCTGTGGGTGAAAATGCCTTGTTGATGCTAGAGGTCAGAGGAGAATGGGCCAACTGCTTCAAGCTGATAGAAGGGCAACTTTGACGGAAATAACCACTCGTTACAACCGAGGTATGCAGCAAAGCATTTGTGAAGCCACAACATGCACAACCTTGAGACTGATGGGCTACAACAGCAGAAGACCCCACCGGGTCCCACTAATCTCCACTACAAATAGGAAAAAGAGGCTACAATTTGCAAGAGCACACCAAAATTGGACATCGTTTAAATGCCACGGCCTACCTGAGCATTGTTTCTGACTATGTCCATCCCTTTATGGCCACCATGTACCCATCCTCTGACTGCTACTTCCAGCAGGATAATGCACCATGTCACAAAGCTTGAATCATTTCAAATTGGCTTCTTGAACATGACAATGAGTTCACTGTAATAAAATGGCCCCCACAGTCACCAGATCTCAACCCAATAGAGCATCTTTGGGATGTGGTGGAACAGGAGCTTTGTGCCCTGGATGTGCATCCCACAAATCTCCAACTACAAGATGCTATTCTATCAATATGGGCCAATATTTCTAAAGAATGCTTTCAGCACCTTGTTCAATCAATGCCACGTAGAATTAAGGCAGTTCTGAAGGTGAAAGGGGGTCAAACACAGTATTAGTATGGTGTTCCTAATAATCCTTTAGGTGAGTGTATTTTAAACTATATAGCTAGTAGATAAATGCGAGTGAGTAATGGAACATCATAAATCCACACACTTGAATCGTTCCAATAACGCACATAATATGTACTGTATAGAGGTGTTACCCGCATTGAAAAACACTGTTTCCTCAGTTCAAAAATATGAGTATCAACTATGATAAACTGAAATGGATAAATCTGGCAAACTGGAACAAAATAATGACAGATGTGTGTCCAGCGCTTGTATTTTCGTACGCCAATTTTTTTATCTACACTGTCGATCGAGAACAATCACTACAATAGACCTCAACAGTCCCGCCCCTCCGGTTCCGGAAGTAAAGTTCCCATTCATTTCTCCCATAGACATCTGGAAAAATCTGTATGAGTTTTAGACCGTGACTTAGGCTAACCAGCTACGACGTAATTCATAAGCATACAACATCATTTAGAGTGGAAAATTAACAGAAAATCTAAAAAGATCGAAGGGACAAGACTGTACCTATTTTTTTGGGGGGGGTATTTTCTGTTTGTTTCACTCAATTATATGTTGTATGCTTATGAATCACATTGTAGCTGGTTAGCCTAAGGCATGGTCTAAAACTCTATATACTGTGTGAAAATCTAAGATTGTCTTAAAATTCTAGATTGTTATCCTGTGCTATTGACTCTACAGGTTAGTGGACTAATGATCCTCATAAAGGTGTGTGTGTGTGTGTGTGTGTGTGTGTGTGTGTGTGTGTGTGTGTGTGTGTGTGTGTCATTAAATTTGTTCTTGTTTTCTTTCTCCTCTTCGGCTATTCTCAAATGGCCTGACCGACAGATTTCATCTGGAGGGGGACAACTTGTGAAGCAGGGATTCCAAAACTCCACCATATATGCCTTTGTGAACGGTAATATAATCAATTGAATTAGTCATGCTTTTCAGTATTTGTCATCTAAATTCATGGGGTGATTACCTTGGTAGGGTTTCTGGCTGCTAAATATACTTTATAATCAAACGTAAAACAGTCAATGTAATATTTTGCTTTCATGGGGGGCTCCACATGGTGGGCAAAGTTGCATCTTTGCAAGAGGCAGTGCAATTTGGTACAGGGAGCAAAAATAATTTTGGACTTGAGTTCCTTGCCACAAATTAGACATTGTTTTTGCTTGTGGTTGTTAATTTAACTGTTCTCCCATTTTACAGTTGCATTCAAGAACTGGGATCCGAAGGTCACGGATCACCTTATCGGCACAGGAATAGCACAACACCTAAACCACACACCAGGAATAGCAGGGGTGCTTACACACAGGTCCATCTGCAGACTATTTATGTTAAGCCATTTTTTTACAAGCAGCCCTATGTCCATTCTTTGAGTGCTTGTAGATGTCTGTACTAAAGCTCCATTTTCATTAATGGGCAGTTTACCTATTACATTTGTAAAATATCTGATATCTAAAATATTTAAGAAATAACAAGAACACGTTGAAAAAAGCAATATTGCATTTTAACTTCTCACTTTAAACCATAACTTTCATAAGGTCAAATCATTAAAAAAACAATTAAACTGAGCACACAAAGAATGTAAATCTATTGATCAGCCATAATATTATGACCATTGACAGGTGAATTACACAATCTCGTTGCACCTGTCAGTAGTTGGGATATATTAAGCAGCAAGATAATATTTTGTCCTCAAAGTTGATGTGTAAGAAGCAGGAAAAATGGGCAAGCGTAAGGATTTGAGCGACTTTGACAAGGGCCAAATTGTGATGGCTAGACGACTGGGTCAGAGCATCTCCAAAACTGCAGCTCTTGTGGGGTGTTCCCGGTCTGCAGTGGTCAGTACCTATCAAAAGTGGTCCAAGGAAGGAAAAGCGGTGAACCGGCGACAGGGTCATGGGCGGCCAAGGCTCATTGATGCACGTGGGGAACAAATGCTGGCTGATGTGGTTCGATCCAACAGTCTAGCTACTGTAGCTCAAATTGCTGAAACAGTTAATGCTGGTTCTGACAGAAAGGTGTCGGAACACACAGTGCATCGCAGTTTGTTGCGTATGGGACTGTGATGGAGTATGAAAATGTACATTTATCTTTAATCCTTATGCGTTAACTGCTCGCTCTCTCTCTCTCTCTCTCTCTATTCAGTACTTATGTCTATATATCTACTATGTGTGCCTTAGAGTAGAATAGCTTCAGAACAGGAATGTGGCCCTAGACATAGCCATGTGTTTGTATAAGGAAGGTTTTATCTATTAGCCCGATGAGTTTAAAGACAATACCACATGGTCCAAGAAGGGTCTAGATAGGAATGTGCCCTACAGAAAACAGTGTGGGTTGACTTGGGTTTCAAGTCACCCCATCATCTACTCTTAAGTCCAACCAGTCACTGGGCATTAGTGGAGTATATCTAAGAGCACCAAGGAACCAGAGGGCACTTCTACCGTGCCCTTGTTTGCTCTCTGCTCTTAGTCTGCTTGTTGCATGCATTTGTGCTCTTGCAAATCACAAATCTCTGGTGTACTGCTATTCCTAATACTTGTATTGTAATTGTATATGTTTATCTATTAAATTCATTTGTATTTTAATCTGTCTCCTAGGAATAATATTTAAACCTTGTCAAAAACATTTCCACCAGCTGCGTTGCTGCAGACCAGTCAGTGTGCCCATGCTGACCCCTGTACACCACTGAAAGCACATACAAATGGGCACGTGAGCATCAGAACCGGACCACGGAGCAATGGAAGGTGGCCCGAGTCACATTTTCCTTAAACAGCATGTGGATGGCCGGGTGCATGTGCGTTGCTCACCTGGGGAACACGTGCCACCAGGATGCACTATGGGAAGAAGGCAAGCAGGCGAAGGCAGTGTGATGCTTTGGACAATGTTCTGTTGAGAAACCTTGGGTCCTGCCATTCACATACCACAATTGACATGTTACATTGACACGTACCACCTACCTAAGCATTGGTGCAGATCATGTACACTTTCATGGAAACTGTGTTCCCTGTTGGCATTGGCCTCTTTCAGCAGGATAATTCACCCTGCCACAAATCAAAGATGGTTTATGAATGGTTTGAGGAACACATTGAACTCAATTACCCAGATCTCGAGCATCTGTTGGAAAGCCCCAACTTGCAACTTACAGGCCTTAAGGATCTGCTGCTAATGTCTTGGTGCCAGATACCACAGCCAGGGGCGCCGTATAGGGGGGGAAAGTTAGGACAATTCCAAGGGCCCATGACTGACAGGGGCCCCAAAAAATAGATGTGGTGATAACAGCTGCGAAGAAGGGGCCCAAAACTCCTGGTGGCGCCCCTGACCACAGCACACCTTCAGAGATCTAGTAGAGTCCATGCCTCAATGGGTCAGGGGTGTTTTGGTGTCAAAATGGGATTTACACAATATTAGGTCATAATGTTATGGCTGATCGGTGTAAATGTTTGTTATAGAAGCGCACCAACTACGTGGCATATTTCCACTGTAACGGGCAACAATGTTAATATTTTTATGGCAGCACTCGTTGGCTGCAGTTTTAAGTTAAAATAATGTTTTCCTAAATTAACTGGAATTGTTCACATTGAAAAATGCCATGAAAGTTGAAAATGAATGTTGTGAAATAAAAATTATTTTGTACTGTGTGCATTGTTTGTCAGGTATTAAAATTGAGTTGTTCAAAGAGTATGTTTAGAGGCTGATTCAATGACAATATGTTATTTGATATAGTTGAAACAACGGCCTGGACATTTTTTTTATTTTCAATACCTGAAAAAGATTTCGGCTCTTGAAATCAACGTTGTGCCTAGACGTTATCAACTTTGAAGAAAACGTCAAAAACTTTAGTGGGCAATCTGCTTAAAGGGGAACACCGACGAAATTCTATAATTTGTTTATGTTCCTAAATAGTTTTAAATAATTATTTGACGTTCTGGTTCATCAATCAATTATTAGGCAGAGAATGGTAGAGCTAATGGAAATGGAATGGAAACTAGTGAAAGCTAAAAATATCTTCTCAACGTTCCGATGTCAGATGAACAATGAGAGAACACTTGCAGCCACTGCAGTTAAATGCGCACAAAAGCTCAAGTAAAAATAACGTGGCCTCTGGTGGACAGCTGCACTGGGCTGGAAAAAAACATGCAATCTGTTTTTTCTTTCACATTGCCATAGATGTAAGAAAATGTAAGTTTGAAACCACACATCTGACATTTATTATAGTAAATGTATATTTTATGTACCAAAAGCAAATGGGCCTTTAGATTTGGTTCTTTGTGAAGGAACATTTTTTTCATGCAAATTTTTAAGTTATTTAACAAAGTTGTATGAAACGTAATCGCCTGCCCTGGCCCGTAGCCTAGTATAAACACTGGCGCTAGTTCTACCTTGATCTCCCTGAGTGAGAGAGCTGACTGATGATGGACACAGTCAAATATGTACTTAAAATGATTCAGGAACATAGACAAATTACAGAACTTCGTCGGTTTCCCCCTTTAACGCCAGACGTTCGATTGCCGTAGTATAGCCATCAGACCGCTAGGGTCCTCACGAGTTTTTGTTATTAATACATCCATGGTTTTTGTCTACTTGTTTCCTCAGTTTTTTGGTAGCTCCGCCTCCTATGAGCGAAACAGGCGTATGAGAAATGGGGACAGTGGATGACTATCGAACTTGCATGCTAATTTATACTTGCATGCAAGCTCATTGGAGAGGCCAAGTAAGTGCAATCATCAGTCTGAGCATAGGAACGCGCCTTTGTTCTGTAGACAGCCAATCAGCTGTGCGGCAAAAACGCGGGAAACTGACAAGGAAGAAGAATCGGACACTTATGTAGTTAGCCAGTGAGTATAATGTTTGTCAACTCCGTCCTGAAACAGCAAATAGTTTAACAGTTGAAAGAAAGAAACAATTGAAAATGATAGCTACCTAGGCCACGTTATATTTGTCAACATAAGACAGGCCATTAGGCAGCAAACAAGGGCTTGTTTGCATTGTTTTTATTTTGTACCTTTATCCACGAGCAGCTTTATATGTTAAGAGGATTCAGTAGGAGCCATTGGTCAAGTGATGTCCACGCATAATGATTCTTCGAGTGTTCCATCATCATCATCATCACTTGCAAAAGGAGACAGTTTGCATCAACAAGGTATCTACAGCAGCAGTTTTTATACGCATTTCTGTATTTTTGCCTTTGGGATGAACGGGAGTCAGTACGTTTTGTGACATTGGTGAAATGTCTGAAGTGTCAAATAGCGTACTGTACCTCAGACATCTTCGTGCATATGTTTAGCTGTAACCAGTAACTGTCTCTTGCACATCCTCGTAGTTCTTGCCTCTTTCCCACTGTGTCAGCTGACAGAAGAAGACCTGACCCAGAATCCTCTATTCTGCAAGCTCTTGGCAACGCTGTCACAGCATGTGGACCACACAGGTCTTACTGTTACTCAAAAGAGAGCGCTGGAGAAGGTATTACATACAAACTGCCCTGCAATAAATAAGTAATGCTAGAGTCCTGGAGATCTAACCATACATCCATACGCAAAGCTTTGGTCAAGAACTGAAATCCAAATTACAAGTCATTATTTTAAACACAAAGACAATATGTTTAAATTTTCATTTCCTACAACCAATTCAGTAAAAATCATATTATATTTATATATATTTGTCATTTAGCACACACTGTTATCCAGACGTATTTTTTATTGCTCTGTAGAGGTGCTATATAAAACCACCTCATGTTCTCCAGACTACTGTGTTTGTGTGAATGACTATAAATAGCCGAGATTATGTTTTAATTCAGGCTGAGAGGGACTTGCAGACCCAAAGGCTGAGTTGGCTGCGATCAGAGAGCCTATACAGACTACTGCAGGAGATGATCCAGGAGCACTGTGTCAGAAAGCATCACTCCACTGTTTCACCAGAGGACGACATGGTACAATACATCACAATGATTGGATTATCTGTTTAAACACAGGTTGTTATGACCTGTACAAAAGTTTAAGGTTCCCAACTCCCACAGGACACCTTCAGACAACAGGGATCAGCCTTTATTGACTGGGGCTCCAGATCAATTATTATTGATCATTGGCAGACCTACGAATTTACCACTTTGCCAATTTATGGATTAGGCATACCAAAAGCAACACGTTGGTACATCATTATAGAAGGAGATGGTGAGCTCATGGGTATGAAATAGCTTAGTAGACCAGGGAATAACACATCAGTGGACGATTGAAGAATCCACACCATAATGAAGAGTTAAACTCTTGGTGCGCAGATGGCTCACTGGGTAGGGAGTCAGACTTGTAGTCAGAAGGTTGCCAGTCGATTCTCGACTGAGCCAAATTTCATTGTGTCCTTGGGACACTTTACCCTAATTGCTCCAAGAAATTGTTCTTAGTCAACTTACCTGGATAAATAAAGGTTAAAAAAATAAAAATAAAAAACCGCTCATCAGCAACCCACTTCAGGAGGTAGTCATGGATTTGCTAGCCACCACCGCCAGTCAGCCAAACCTAAACTGCAGAAGTCTGCAATGAAAGGTGCAAACCTCTAGTTGGCCATCATAAACAAGGTGGCCTGATTTTAAAATGTGCTAAAGTGCTAAAAAGGATCCCATTAGCTTGGCTGGTAGAACACTGTGCTTCTGAGGACAGTATGAAAGTGTATGAACTCAATAATGTAAGAAGCTCTGCTTAAGAGTATCCTGTAAAATGTCTAACAGAGCATGCGTAGCCCTGGGTAGAACATTATAATGGCCAGAGAAGACTAAGGTTTACTTGTACTATAGTGATGGAAAGTGGGAAGAAAGAAATCAAATTCCCGAGATCAACAGCATTCCATTTTTCTTAATGGCAGGTACTGGAATAACTGCTCTTTGATGAAACTGTTGACGGCAGTAGCAGAATGAACTTTGAATTGTACAAACACCTGAAGTGAGTAGAGCAACAGACAAGTTCTTCACTGGCCAAGTCAATTTAGAGATTGAACTAAAATTGAGTAAGGCTTTAATTTGCTCAAGGTAAGACCAGAAAACATAACTAGTAAAAATGGCTCCATACATCATCAGAGAAGATGGCAGTATTTGTTATGTCACCTTGCTGCATGATGTTTTAGAGCAAATTGTATCTCAGCAGGCATCATGTTTCTGCACACTTCAGATATCCTGTTGCTGACGTCAGCAGTTATTTCATCATTGAAGACAAGTGAACCAGTTCATGTGAAAGCAATGCATGCCCAAGCCACAACACCCTCCACCATATTATATTACATATAAGGTAGTATCAGGTTTTTTCTCTCCACTCTTTCGTATTGTTATCACCGAAACATGGTAATGTGTTTTTCACCTTTAAATTTTCCGGATTTCTGCAGACTCTTAGGTAATTTTTAGGCCATCCTTTTCTTTTGTCTAATTAGTGTTCTTGCACCTTGCAGTTAAGCTGATAATCTTCTGCAAATTGTAATTGGGGGCACATTCACACTTTCCTCCTGAAGAATATTACTGAGATCTTTAAAAGTATTATTATAAATATTGACATCTGTCTTGTGCATGAACAAATTTGGCAAACTAACCTGCCTGATAGATTTTCTAAGACTTTTTATTAATATTTTGCATACTACAAGTAGGGCACTATGTATAAAATGTAATTTCTAAATGTTTCATGTGCAATAAAGATTAAAATAAAACTGTTTAGTTTCAGAATACTAATAAATGTGTTTGTTTTTTCTCTGTCAGTTCTATGAGACTGTGGAACAATGTCTCATAGTGGCCCAGTGTGTCAGGCAGCTGGACTGTAGTGCCACCACCAACCAGGACCAACCACCTGTTTTAGGACTTACTGCCCAACAGGTGCTGGAGCTGATGCCACCAGAGCAGGTAATTTATGCTGGCAAGCACAGGGTTTTCTGTTAAGCTATTATGTGATATTTTAATTTAATGAAAAATTTCAAGAGTGCTTTTCCTATTTACGTGTTGCACACACTACTTAAACCAGGGATTCCCAAACCAACTTTTTGTTTTATCATTGAGCATTTTTTCAACTGCACCATCTTGATTTTTTTTCAGAGTGAATGTTAGTTTGTGAAGCAGATTTGGTAAAAAACATTCCTTAATCTTTAAAGTAGGCTGTTAGTAATAAATCTTATGCCCACAATTTATTCTGCTACCAAATGTATTGTTATAATAATTAATATGAAAAATAAAAAACGTTATTATAAAGAAAGTGATTTGATCAATTAGTAGCACATTTAACGTTGCAGTTCAAATTGTTATTCTTGTTTCTCTAAACAGGATGTGTGTAAAATGAAAGAGCGACTGCACAGAGAGCTAGAAAACCATCTCAAGAAGAAGTGCTTCACCCTCCTTTCATATTACCAGCCTGAATGGGGTAAAAGCCAACAGATACTGTATTTATGCCAACATGTAGTTATCTAAAAATAGAAAAAGCCTGCACACACTTATATGCTCCACCACGTGTCTTTATTAAAAATAGACGTTTCGATCTACATCCATCTTCGTCAGGATTTACAGTTGTTCCACACCCCTATTTGTGGAGAGCGTCATGGGACACGTCAATTGGAACGGTCTATTAGACCCAAATGGAATTTTGACACCCCCCCAATAAACTCAAGTCTCTTCATTTATCCCAGGTTATAACATGGACTCTTTAACCTAGTGAAAATTATCATGAACTTTGACACCAATCTACATGTATACAGAAGAATTCAGAGGAAATGGCAAATAGAATACTCCTAATATAGTCCTTTTGGGAATGTGGTTTCCAAAACAATATCAATAGGATTGTCTTTGTAAAAGCAGTCTGTCGATGTCTCCTCCTCCTAGGGACTTTAACACGTTCAATTCCAATATATTTAAATGTGGCTAAATGATTTTTGACAGTCGTAAAATTCATGGCTCCTGGATATTTTGAATTGTGGCACACTTCCAAAAGAAGATCTGATGTAGATTGAAACATTGTCTGTTTTAAATAAAGATATGTGGTGGAGCATATATACGTGTTTGCAGGCTTTTCTGATATTCCATAGCCCTGCACCCAAATAAGGACATTTAATCTGACTTGATAACATGTAGTTATGGAGCATAAAGAATTTTCATATCAATGATTTGGTGTCTCACAATGTACCGTAAGGGTTGCTAATGGTCATTAACAACTGTATCGATATCTGTTGTGTTTTAGCCGAGCTGCAGGCGTGTGAACTGTAAGACATACCTGTCTTCTTCCTTTGACAGAGGATGAGAGTGAAGGGCTGAAGAACATGAAGCTGTCATGCCTGTCTGGCCTCCTGGAGAGCCAAAAGAAAAGAGCAGAGAGTCTAAAGGAGAAGAGCCATGACAGTGCCACCCTGCTGCAAAGGCACACTTACTGCTACCTTTCGGTAAAGACAGTCTGACCACAGATTGATGGTCTATAGCAGTGGTTCCCAAACTTCTCCTCGGGGTCCCCCAGACAGGCCATGTTTTTATTTTCACCCTGAAATGACACAACTGATTAAATTAGTCAACTACACTTTAAACATTTGACTAATTGATTCAGGTGTACCATTTCAGTGTTAAAACAAAAACATGGCCTGTCTTGGGGTCCCCGAGGAGAGGTTTGGGAACCACTGGTCTATAGTAGTTGTTGTGATCTTTACTAATGATTGTCTTTACTCCAGGAGCTGTTGGGCTGCATCCATATTCTCCAGTCTCTCATTCTGGATCACAGGCTGAAAGCCCAGAAAGAGCTTGATGGGAAAAAGATAGATTACTTTGAGGCCAAATGTGAGATCGTCATGCAAAAGATCAGGTGTGATTAACCCCTGTGTTCATAACAACTGTACCCTGGGCTGTTAGTAAATATTTTAAAAAAAACTATGCATGTTTATCAGAATGTTTTTGTTTTACTGGCTTTTTTCCCTTTCTGAAATGTCTGTTCAAAACAGAGCAGAGATGTTGGAGATTCAGCTGGACACCTACACAGCAGACACTATATCAGCTCATAGAAAGATAAGGTGAGGCTACTGACCAGCAACTGAGTGTGCTTATTAAATGCTCTGTGGGCTGTCTATGCCTGTTCTAGGCCTGTTCAGATGTTTTTCATCCTTTTCTAACCAGGGACTCATTCTGTACACCAGCACCTTTCATTTTTTACTAAGCTTATACACAAATCTGGGTCTAAACTAGTGTGTGGGATCATTTTGACACAATCTTGAGTTTTTTGCTTTAAAGTGTTTGTAAATGGATACATAATCATTAACACATTTCTTAAATTTATTTAATTCATGCTCCAGGGAGCTATTCACCCTCTGGCTTTTGGCATTGAAACTAAGAATAAGCAAAGGTGTAATAATCAGAAAAGGTATACCATATACACAACATAGTGACTTACAGTAGGTACAGGGACATTCTCCCTAGAGTATCTTAAGGTTAAGTTCCTTGCTCAAGGACTTAACGACATTTGGGAATAGAACCGCTAACCTTTTGATTACAAGTCTGAATCTGACACCCCATGTAAGTGGTGGAATATGGGAACCTCTTGTCAAAATGTAGCAGGAGAAAACACATCATTAAAATTTGTGAGAATAATAATTATTGTTTTTTATTTGTTTCCATTGTCAATTCATGCAACAATTTTACCAAGCTTTATGTCATGAACAATAATAAAAAGTATAGCAATCTATTCCACCTGAATTAAGAAATCAAACATTGTTAATACACAACATTCTGCTATACTTCCAAATGCTATTCCCTTTCTGGTTTTTGGCAATGAAAATAAGAATAAGCAAAGGTGTAATAACCAGGAATGTTATAGCTTATATGCACAACAGGTGAAACAGGGTGTATTTATTATAAATGGTTTCCTAACAACAAACAAAGTAATAGACAGCACCCGGACAGTCATAAAAATACCATACCAAGATATGTACAACTGTGTTAACATATGCTAGAAAGTGAAATAGGCCAAACAGAACTGATTAACAATTATTAGATAATTAGTGTTTAATTGACACTTGGTCCTTTCTGTCATGGCCATATAGTTATAGAGGTCCTTCTCAAGAAATTAGCATATTGTGATAAAGTTCTTTTTTTTCCATAATGTAATGATCAAAATTAAACTTTCATATATTTTAGATTCATTGCACACCAACTGAAATATTTCAGGTAATTTATTGTTTTAATACTGATGATTTTGGCATACAGCTCATGAAAACCCAGAGAAGCAGCACAACAAAACAACAACACATTTTGCATGTCATTCGGAGATAAAGGTGCCAGAGTCTGGAGGAAGACTGGGGAGAAGGAAATGCCAAAATGCCTGTCCAGTGTCAAGTACCCACAGTCAGTGATGGTCTGGGGTGCCATGTCAGCTGCTGGTGTTGGTCCACTGTGTTTTATCAAGGGCAGGGTCAATGCAGCTAGCTATCAGGAGATTTTGGAGCATTTCATGCTTCCATCTGCTGAAAAGCTTCATGGAGATGAAGATTTCATTTTTCAGCACG
>JACXGM010019684.1:0-18270 GCA_016801145.1 Umbra pygmaea
CAGGGTTTAGATTTAACCCACCTGGACAGCCAGCAGCGTCACATTTACACAGGGTTTAGATTTAACCCACCTGGACAGCCAGCAGCGTCACATTTACACAGGGTTTAGATTTAACCCACCTGGACAGCCAGCAGCGTCACATTTACACAGGGTTTAGATTTAACCCACCTGGACAGCCAGCAGCGTCACATTTACACTAAGCTGAAGAACTGTGCCACCTTGTCAGTTCGGTGGCTTTTGGTTACTAATCCTTGTATTGTACGTTGTATTATGACCATCACATGATCGCCACATCTGAAGCTGTTTTAGATGTACTACAGTGGTACCTCAACTGAAACTGGTGCTCACCATCATAACAGCTCATAACAATAACATCTGGAATGGATACCAAGGAAGGACATCAAACACATCAAACAATGTTTCCGTTCACTCCATACACGTGTAATCGCCATCCTTATCTTCATCAATGTCTTTGCATTATCATCATAAAACATTGGCATTCCAGCAATGAAAACCCGTCGTTCCATTAAAAGCATAGTGTCTAAACTCCAGACCACATAAGAACATTCTAGTCTGTAAATCAATCTGGCACACTGGAGATGGGGAAGTACACAAGAGGAACTTACTCCACACTGTGAGCGAAAGCTGCCGCTCGAAGTTCCCTGAAGGGAATACGGTGATTTTACAATTGTACGTGCCGTCGTCGGACTCCAGAGTGTTCATGATGATGAGACTCGAGTCTACTGTCGGATAATCGCTGCTGAACTTTACCCGCATCGAGTACTGAACAACCTCTGGAAGAGAAGAGAATAAGAATCCATTTAGTAATCAATTGTGCCAGTCACCAAAGCATGGTTACGAAATCCTTCCCTGTCAATGCAAAACATTCTAGTAGATTAATTAAACATGAGTAATATAATGCCTAGGGAGGATCTGAGGAATGAGTGTGGCCTTCCTGGAAGTGGGCGGAGCTAACCGGAAGTCTTTCATTCAAGCCTGGAATTCATATGGACAGCGAACGTTCTATTGTTGCAACTGGGTAAACTGATTTCTGGTCTGTAGTAATGGCGTCGGCAAATATACGTTGAACAAGTTTATTTCCACCTCTTCAACATTGCCAAACATTTATTTGGGCTATGTGCTACGAAATATAGTCCATAACAAAAAATTCATAAAAACTGAGAAGAGCTACAAGTTATGAGGTTTATGATTAGTGTTAGTTCATTTATGTGTTATTGATATACAATCTGTAGATGCATTACAGACTATTGAAATGGTGTTCCCACATTTTCTGCCATTAAAAAAACATGTCACTAATTAACAGCAGAATGAAAATGAAAATATACCATTTACCGGGAGGAGTTGGGTAGCCGTTTTCAGCAGCTGCTTAATTTAAATTAGCATTATTAGCTGTAACGCAGAAGCTAGCAGGTTGGTGATGCTCTATACCTCTAACACTGACTCCATGCCCAGGCGTTGCACTTCAAAGTACAGAGAACCGTGTTAGTGATTGGAAAATAATCCATAACACCTGGAAGGTTAAATTCCAGTTTTTAAGTGCTTCATTAACATTACCCAGCTGGAAACCTAAGTCATTATGGTGTAAATGTTGCCCACACTGAAACGTAGACTCGCACTTGATTTTAAACGTGTTGCCTTCTTCAAGTTTAACAGCTTTTACACATTATTTTTTGAGTATATCTCTCTGATGGAAAGTGGTGGAATGACACATAGGGACGTATATTTTATTTATTACAACAGAGAAGCACATTACATTCACTTTTGGCCTTGATCTCTTACATTATATTTTACCCGAGTGAACACAATAGGAGCCTATAACGCTAGTAGCGCATCAGAAGTAAGTTTACCCATCTATGGCACCTTGCATTGCTAGGAATGTGGAAGTGTGGAAAAGGCCTATTGCTACATTCAGAATAGAACCATTTATAGAACAGCCTCCGACTTGAGCTACAGAGCAATTGTTTTCATCTAACACATGGCAATAGCTGTGCAAACCATATCGATGTCAGGCTTAAATGAACTGCTTCTGGGTAGGCCAAGCCGTTTCTGAGCATGGAAATGGATACTCTGAGCAGGCAGGATGTCCACCACACACGTCAATTGTGTTGCGTTGCACCGGAAGTCATTTATTGCCAATGGAGCAGTCCGCAATTATGCATTTGCCTTGCGGCGATGTGGTGAGATTGGTGTACCACATGCATTAAAATGTTCAACTTGTGCATTGCAGTACCGTTTCGGTGGTACAACCGAAAGTTTGGAAAAAGACACAAATAGACACAAATAACTCAGTAATTAAAATACAGTGTCACAATCGAACTGGCAATTTATATTTGACAATATGCTTGGTATTTCATTGGTATTTCATTATTAATTAATAACTATAAAACAAATTACCAATCTGCTGTAAGGTGGAAGCTATTCTTCTTTCAGCTGACAAATATAATTGAAAAACGAACTAAAACTAATCTAAACCCAGATAGCAAAGAGCTGAGTCGCCGGAGGCAGAGTTGGTGGTCCGCCGGTGGTTTGCTCATTGGTTCACAGACAGTCAGCAGGCTGCAGAGTTGGTGAGTCAGTGGTCCGATGGTGGCTGAGCAGGGTTTTATGCTGGAATAACACCAGGCACAGCAAACTGGTTGCATTCTGGCAGAAGTTCATTTATTTCAATAGAAAGCAATCTGCACCACTGCGGCAAATCTACCGGATCTTGCAAAACCAGAACCAGAAGTTGATGTACCATCGAGGAAGAGCTAATATGTCGCTTTCACCTTTGGGTTTATGCGATTGGAAGAAAAGCTTTGACAGATCAGTAGATAGATTTCGTCACACAAACTATTGTCAATGAATACTAAACTGAAACAGCTCCTGCCAGTCGCCTTGCTGGAGGAGCACAGTGGTATGCAACGTTGTCCTCCATCTTCAAGATACGGAATATTGATTACGAAGTTTTTTGCCGTGCTTGGAGTTATTTCAGTATTAGACAGAGGTCCTCTAGGAATCCTACACCCCCCCCCCCCATTGTTATTCCAGTTGGTCCAAATTAAAAATCTAATTCAGTTATAAAATATATATTAAAGAAAATATTCAGTCTTTATTTTATTTTAGACAATATTTCAAAGCCTAAAACCCTGCTCACCCGCCAGTGGACCAAATCTTCTGGAACCGGCAAAATGTAAATGCGGTGCGGCGGGTGTGTCACAAGAGTTTAAATAATCCAACTTGTGCGGTGCTTTGCCGTACGGTGCCAGAACCCGGAAGTTGATTTACCTCAGAGAAAGAGTTAATATGTCGCTTTCATCTACGGGTGTGTGAGATTGCAAGACAAGCTTTGACAGCTCAGTAGATAGTTTTCGTATTGTCAATTAATACTAAACTGAAAACAGCTCCTGTCAGTCGCCTTGCTGGAGGTGGACAGTTGTAATGTTGCCTACCATCTCGTAGATGCGGCAGATTGATTACGATGTTGATTGCAGTGTACACATGTGTCTCTGCATTACGATGCCGCACAGGGATTTTTTGCCGTGTCTGGTGTGAATTCAGGTTTACGGATTCTTCGAATTGCATACGTTGGACACACCTACACACCCACTTTAGCTTTGAAAATATGAATGTTTTATTGCAAATATATGCATTTTGTTTTTATTTAGGCTAGCTGAAATATTAAAAAGTATTATCACGTTTTGTAGGATTATATATTTTTTGCTAATTTAAAATGTTCTATGACATTCTGATTTACTTTTGTAGCCGATTATAAATTCTCCCCCAAAAGTACAAGTGAAAATTGTGGATACATAACCGAGAAAGATGAGATTACAGCCTCTTTCAAAAATGACACATGGAGTACATGGAGGACAGCCCCAACAACCAGCTGCCCAACAGCCAAGGTTTGTAGAGTGGATTTGGAGAAGCAAGCAGCCTGGGGAGTTCCATATTTTTTGTTGTCAGAGAAACACGGTCTCATAGAGACTGCAATAAAATATTTGTTCCTCCGTCGTGTTCCGGTGTTCAGTGAATGCATGCGGAAATTATTGTTGCATGGCTACGTAAATGTTTAAGCATCTGTGATGCACTGCAGCGATTGTACAACACAGAAACGGATAGAGCTTTAAAGGAAAATGGAGAGAGAGACAGATACAGTGGTGCTTGGAAGTTTGTGAGGGTAACAATGGTCTTTACTGTCCTCCATATGTACACAATCTGATAGTGGATTGGTGGAGTCCAAAATCTTTAGAGATGGTTTTGTAACCTTTCCCACCTGAAGAGCATCAACAACTCTTTTTCTGATATCCTCAGCAATCTCCTATGTTCATGCCATGGTACACTTCCATAAACGCTTGATGTGAATATCAGACTGTGATAGACCCTGTATAAATAAAACAGTGTGCCCACACCTGATTGTCATCCCATTGATTGAGAACACCTTACTCTAATTTCAACTTCATATTAAATGCTTATCCTTGAGCCCTCACCACCAAATCTAGACCTTGAACCCAATTCATTGCAAAACTTTAAACTGTGACTTGCTTAGACCTAGGACACCAGGTGAGTGCAATTAATGATGAGGTAGAACAGAAAACCAGCAGGCTCTGGACCTCGTAGCATATGATTAGAATACCCCTGGCCTAGAGGTTCACATACTTTGGCCACTCACAGATATGTAATAATAGATCAATTTCCTGAATAAATAAATGAACAATAATATTTTTGTCACATTTGTTTAATTGGGTTCTCTTTATCGACTTTTAGGACCTGTTTGAATATCTGATGATGTTTCAGGTTATATTTATGTTCAAATATAGAAAAATATAAAGGTTTCACAAACTTTCAAACACCACTGTGTAGAGCAGTGGTTCTCAAACCTCTCCTCGGGGACCCCCAGCCAGTCCATGTATTTGAACTACCCCTGAGCTAGCACACCTGATTAAACTTATCAACATGTTGTTTATTAGTGAATCTGATGGGATTGTTCAGGGCTACTGCTAAACTGTGTCACGTCCGCGTGTCCCAGAGGATTCGTTTGAGGACCACTGGTATAAATCACTCAACAGAAACATAGAGAGGAAGTGAGATTCAAGGGAAGAACTGTAGCTCGGTTAAAAGTTGATAATGTATTTTTGTTATGAAGTTTAGTGTTTAACAAAAGGAGGAACTACAGTGCCAACATTATAGTGACTTAAGTGTGTGGTATGTCTAGTACGTTTCATGGTGTCCTACCATATTTTCCGTCATCACTGCGAACTACTGCGATAATATTCTCCTTGGTGCCATCGGGCTTCTCCTTGGTCCAGGTGACCTGTGATGAGGCCATGGGATAATATTTTGTTAAACGTATTTCCTAAAGCTTAAATTTGTTATACAGGGCATTGTGGGCAATGTATTACAGACCTGAATCACCACCTCGCCATTTTCCTTGTTGATGTTGTACCGACAAGGCAGCCGTGTCTCATCCTCGGTCAGTGAACGCATGGAGTAGTCCAGAGGAGGCTCCGCAAAGTCGCCCTGAACTACAACAACTGATGTGAGGGAAGGAGAAAAAAGACAACAATTGGCTTAGTTTATTAGCACCTGAAGGAAAATGTGTGTTTTAAATGGCAAGCATTTTTCCATGGCTTTGACGCAAACTGAACCATGACCGAGGAATGGTAGTTTGGCACTCTTGTGTCATCTGCATAAACAACAATGTGTACGAATAGTGAGAATGACTGGAAAGGAGTAAGAAAGGGGAAGAGAAGGTGTCTAATAAAGATATTGAGGCAGATCTTTAGGAACAGTTCACTAAAGAAAGAAGATAAATAAGTGAGCAGGAGGGAATGTTGCTTAACTTGTTGCGCTGGTTGAATCGGGTTGACTTGAGCAAACCCCAACATGTCCCCAAACATACACACATACAGCTCTGGAAAAATTAAGAGACCAGTGCAAAATCTTCAGTATCTCTAGTTTTCTATTGATAGATGTTTGACCAAAATGATTTTTTTATTCCATACACTATGGACAAATATTTATCCTAAATTTCAAATAATGTGATGTTGTAGGAAGGAAGATGGCAAGAGGAAGGTGCATAAATCATGGTAGGAGATTTGAATGAACCATACTTGTTTGAATGGGACCCCACATAAAAAAGACACAATCACTTTTAATAAAGAAAACAAAAAGGTACGCAGGCGCTCACCGGGCAGCAGGTAAGGAAAAATTGCCCAGGTTTAACTATGGAAACTTCTACGTAGTGTATAAAGATAGGAACTTGAGCAAAATAATACATTGACACAAATGACAGGAAACAATGATAGACCGGGAATGATAACACAGAGGGACTTGAATTGAAGAAGCTCAGATTTGTTTGATGGCTTTTGACCATCTATCTTACTCTCGATCACATTCCATAGCTAGGTTTTCAATGGGGTTGAGTTACAACTACACTTCTGAAGAAGTTGGGACAGTACGGAATCAACAACATGTTTGGGTAAGCAGAGTGCGAGTGCTAGCATGGCCTGCCTGCAATCCTGACCTGTCTCCGATTAAGAATGTGTGAGGCATTATGAAGTGCAAGATAAGGCAACAAAGGCCCCATGTATTTTTGCAGCTGAAGACATGCATAATGGATGAATGGGTGGAAATTCTTCTTGCTAAACTGAAGCAACTGGTGACCTCAGAGCACAAATGCTTAGTAAGTGTTCTTAAAAGAAAAGGTGACATCACACAGTGGTTAAGAGTCAACTTCCCAACTTTCTTGGAGTCTTTTGCAGTCATCAGATTTGAAATGAGTGTATACTGTATATTCAAAGACAAATTAAATTCACTAAGGAAAACATCAAATAATGTGTTAATAATGTGTATTCAATATAGTACTGAGGTAGGCCTGCACGATTCTGGGAAAAATATTAATGACCATTTTCTGCTTAGAATTGATATCACAATTCTCTGCCAAAGGTTTTTTCTCATGAAGTGTAATGTTTATTGTGCACATGAACCATGAAAAAACAAATTGGCAGAACCAAACATTTATTTTTTTTGGCACCACATTGCACATCACCAAGCATCTAAACATAGAGTCTTGCTTCAATGAATAAAGAAAATAAAGTACATACTAGCCATTTAAGTACAGTGCATGGGCGCCACCAGGAATTTCGGGCCCCATGACAAAGAAATCTAATTGGGCCACCTCTGTGCAGCTGTTGTAGTTTTTACCAATTTTTTGGGGCCCCTGTCAGTCATGGGCTCTTGGAATTGTGTTAACTTTTCCCCCCTATTCAGTGCCCCTGACAGTAAGCTATTAAAAATAGTGACATATAACACATTGAACTAAATATGGCCCTGATACAGGCTCTATCAGAACTCCTTGAACATGTCATAACAAAAATTTTTTTTATGAGAATCAAAGTCATTTCAAAATTAAATCGCGAACAGGGGTGAATGGAGATCGCAAGTTTATAACAATTTATTGTGCAGGCCTAGTACTGGGGGAAATACATTTACAAATTATGTTTTTTGTTTGTTTTTTGCATTCTCCATACAGTCAAAACTGTATTCTCTTAATTTTTTCCAGAGCTGCATAACACACATGCAGTACAGTTGTGTACGAAATTACTGAGAATGTCACAAGTTTTGGTCTCCACGAAGTTTGCAGCTACAATGTTCTTAGATCTTTTTGTCAGTAGTTACTATAGTATACTGAAGTATAGTTACAAGGATTCCATAAGTGTCAAAGGCTTTTATTCACAATTACATTAAATTCATGCAAAGAGTCAATATTTGCACTGTTGACACTTCTTTTTCAAGACCTCTGCAATCTGTCCTGGCATGCTGTTAATTACCCTCTGTACCACATTCTGATTGATGTTAGCCCATTCTTACATGTAAAATTTTTGGAGTTTGTCCGAATTTGTGAGTTTTTGTTTGTCCACCCGCCTCTTGAGGATCGACCACAAGTTCTCAATGGAATTAAGGTCTGGGGAGTTTTCTGGTCATCGACTCAAAATGTTGGCGTTTTGTTCCTTGAGCCACTTAGTTATCACTTTTGCCTTATAGCAAGGTGATCCATCATGCTGGAAAAGGCATTGGTCATCACCAAACTGTTTTTGGATGGTTGGGAGAAGTTGCTCTCGGAGGATGTGTTGATACCATTCTTTATTCATGGCTGTGTTCTTAGACAAAATTGTGAGTGAGCCCACTCCCTTGGCTGAGAAGCAACCCCACACATAAATGTTTTCAGGATGCTTTACTGTTCTCCAGACAAGGTGTTTTCTGGATGGCCCAAACAATCGTAAAGGGGATCCATTAGTAAAAATGTCTTTACCCCTGTCCTCAGCATTCTAATCCCTGTACCTTTTGCAGAATATCAGTCTATCCCTGATGCTTTTTCTGGAGAGAAGTGTCTTCTTTGCTGCCCTTCTTGACACCAGGCCTTTCTCCAAAAGTCTTTACCTCACAGTGTGTGCAGATGCACTCACACCTGCCTGCTGCCATTCCTGAGCAGACTCTGCACTGGTGGTCCCCCGATCTCACAGCTGAATCAACTTTAGGAGATGGTACTGGCACTTGATGGACTTTCTTGGGCACCCTGACACCTTCTTCACAACAATTTAACCTCTCTCTTAGATGATCCAGTAAATGGTTGATTTAGGTGCAATCTTACTAGCAGAAATATCCTTGCCTTTTTGTGCAAAGCAAGGATGACGGCATGTGTTTCCTTGCAGGTAACCATGAAGTACCACTCTCCTTTTAAAGCTTCCAGTCTGATATTTTTACTCAATCAGCATGACAGGGTGATCTCCAGCCTTGTCCTCGTCAACACTCTTACCTGTGTTAACAAGACAATAACTGACATGATGGCAAATGGTACTTTTGTGGCAGGGCTGAAATGCAGTGGAAAGAAAGACTTTGCAATTAATTGCTATTCATCTGATTACTCTTCATGACATTCTGGAATATATGCAAATTAACCATCATCACTTTTGACCACAAATGTACATGGAAATGTAAAAATCACACAGCAATGCACCAAATGAACTCTAAACAACAGACATAAATCATGCATAATTTGGTCTATTGCTCAATTTTCTTTCTGTGTCCTTATACCATATCAATTGCTATATCTGACCTGCCTTGAGCAGTGCAAAAAGGAAATTCAAAGCCTAAACCACTACATATATTCCTCATTGGTTTTGTTCCATCTCTATACTCAAGAATCGCCTCTGCCAACTTGTGATTCTGCAAAATAATTACTGTAATTTTTTTTAATAACAACACGTATCGTTATTTCACTGCTGGCAGAGTCTATATAGTACAAAAACTGACAAAAAAGATGGTTCACCCATAAACTGTGTTAGAGACTTTAAAGTCACTGACTTACAGTATTTTTATCGACATAATGAATAATGATACATCATCACCACTGCTGTAACACACTATGCTGATTTTGTTAGTGTGTTTTCATTCAAAAAAGCTTTTTCATCCAATTGCTTACTTTAACCGTAATTGTACAATTGTACATGTATGCAGCATTCAATATAACAAAAAACAGTCCCTGCCTCTCAGCTGTGTCAATGCAGCCATGAGTTTGAATCCTTGTTGCATTGGGACAGCGTCGATGTTTCCAGCAAAGGGTTGTGCAAATCGGATCAGCATTACTGTGGCAGCTTGGAACTAATGTAGGGCAGAGTTATCCTGTCTCGTTAGGGAGAATGTGCCCTACTCTCAGCGTCCATGTGCCGGCGAATACTTAAAGCTACACTGTGTATTTCTTTAAGTTGATTCTTAGCAAAAACCCCTTTGTTCTTTCAAAAATATGTGCTCATTCATGTGTAATTACTTCCACCAACTAATCAAAGTATTTTCATAAGCGTAGAACCTTCCATTCACAATACATACAATGGTGCCGCTCGAATTGCGGCAGCCATGTTATGCCTCCATCTTTAAAATACATTAGCCAAAGAGGGACATACCTGGACATTCAAGCTCGGCCTTTTGCGCTTTTACACTAGTGGCACCGTGACGAATGCCAGGGGGAGATTACTCATGACTGCCGGCAAATTTTAAAGTCTGTTGAATATGAAAGATCATGCCTATTCTCGAGGAGATGTAATGGCAGCGCTGGCCCAAGCTGTACAGTAGGCAAGAACGTTCGCCTGGCAACACAAACTAAGATTTTTGGTTTCAAAATAATACTGCTCGTGGTTCATTGCAATAATCATTGTTTATTCATTGCGTAGGTAGTGTCCATGTTCATGTTTTGCTAAAATTAGTATTCTGTTGGAATAAAACTCTAGTGAATGTTTTTCAAATGTAATTGTGTTTTCACATGAGACACTGACAATTTACTCAATTAAATTGTGTGTAAAACATATTTGTTACTTTTATTAATAAAACGTTAAATTATTATTTTTGCTATCACATGCTCTTATTGTTTCTTTACACAAAATACAGTTGTATTTGGTAACAATTCACAGGCTGTGTAGTGAATTAACAATGAATATTGCAATTAATCATAGTGAGCGCTGATGTTTTGAAAAAAAAAACTAATATCAAGGTTCACATTGCTGGTTTAATACGCGAGGGGCTTCAGTTGCTTGTCATATACAATTTCACCACTAGATTGGCGCAATTCTTACACAATGCAGTTTAATGGTCGAAGGAGTGGTGTGATAAGCAGCAAAACGACCTTGCAGGAGGACACATGACTTGATCTTTGACTCTCCCAAAACGTCTTGTTAATTTTAAAGCGATGAGGAATGGGTATTATCGAAAAATTGGGAATTACAAAATTTAGAAGGTAACGTGAATCCGGTAAGAGTATATGAAAACAAAGATGGCGCTGCTTGTTGAACAGGTTGTGTATTCATGAGCAATTGTCGCTGTGCTAGCGTGTGTTTTTGTATGATTCATGTGTTCATGAGTGCACATTGTTGTCTGCTGGCTACAGACTGACAGGGGCTGTATTATTCCATGTGTGCCAAGTGTCACATCAAATCAGTGCAGTAAAGGGGCTGTCTGAGGGCTTTGAGGTTTTCTGTGGAATCTGCCAGGGCCACATTACTGGCATAACACCTGTATGAGAACGCATTTGACCAGTCTATTTGTTTCTCAGCCAATCTGTGCTTGAATACATACAAGTGTTACTGTCAGACACACACATTTGTTTGTTTTTCTACCCTAACTGAAACCCAAAAATTAATCAACCCTATTCAATAAGACTTACACTAACCTTAAGTGTAAGCTCTGGAAAAATTAAGAGACCACTGCAAAATCTTCAGTATCTCTAGTTTTCTATTGATAGATGTTTGACAAAAATGATTTTTTTGTTTTATTCCATAAACTACGGACAAACATTTCTCTAAATTCCAAATAATATGATGTTGTAGGAAGGAAGATAGCAGGAGGAAGGTGCGTAAATCATGGTAGGAGATTTTAATGAACCATAATTGTTTGAACGGGACGCCACATTAAAAGGACACAATCAATTTTAATAAAGAAAACAAAAAGGTATGCAGGCAGGCGCTCACCTGGCAGCAGGTAAGGAAAAATTGCCCAGGTTTAACTATGGAAACTTCTACGTAGTGTATAAAGATAGGAACTTGAGCAAAATAATACATTGACACAAATGACAGGAAACAATGATCGACCAGGAGTGATAACACAGAGGGACTTAAATACATATTTACTACATACTACTGAAACATTGAAGAAGCTCAGATTTGTTTGATGGCTTTTGACCATCGGTCTTACTCTCGATCACATTCCATAGCTAGGTTTTCAATGGGGTTGAGCTACAACTACACTTCTGAATAAGTTGGGACAGTACGGAATCAACAACATGTTTGCGTAAGCAGAGTGCGAGTGCTAGCATGGCCTGCCTGCAATCCTGACCTGTCTGTTACTGCACAAATGCTTAGTAAGTGTTATTAAAAGAAAAGGTGACATTACACAGTGGTAAACAAGTCAACTGTCCCAACTTTCTTGGAGTCTGTCCCAACTTTCTTGGAGAATATATACTGTATATTCAAAGAGAAATTAAATTCACTAAGGAAAACATCAAATAATGTGTTAATAATGTGTATTCAATATAGTACTGAGGTAGGCCTGTACGATTCTGGGAAAAATATGAATCACGATTTTCTGCTTAGAATTGATATCACGATTCTCTGCCAAAGGTTTTTTCTCATGAAGTTTAATGTTTATTGTGCACATGAACCATGACAAAACAAATTGGCAGAACCAAAACTTTATTTTTTTTGGCACCTATAGCACATTGCACTTCACCACAAGCTTTAAACATAGAGGCTTGCTTCAATGAATAAAGAAAATAAAGTACTTACTGGCCATTTAAGTACAGTGCATGGGCGCCGCCAGGAATTTTGGGCCCCATGACAAAGAAATCTAATTGGGCCCCCTCTGTGCAGCTGTTGTAAATTTTACCAATTTTTTGGGGCCCCTGTCAGTCATGGGCTCTTGGAATTGTGCTAAATTTGCCCCCCTATATGGCGCTCCTGACAGTAGGCTACCAAAAATAGTGACATATAACACATTGAATTAAATATGGCCCTGATACAGACTCAATCTGAACTCCTTGAACATGTCTTTACAAAAAAGTTTTTTTAAGGAGAATTAAAGTAATTTTAATATTAAATCGTGAACAGGGGTGAATCGAGATCGCAAGTTTATAACGATTTATCGTGCCGGCCTAGTACTGGGGAAAATACATTTTTAAATGTTGTTTTTTGTTTGTTTTTTTGCATTTTCCATACTGTCCAAACTTTTTCGGAATTGGGGTTTTAAGAAAAATTTGCAGTGTTCTCTTAATTTTTTCCAGAGCTGCTTAACACACATGCAGTACAGTTGTATACAAAATTTCTGAGAATGTCACAAGTGTTGGTCTCTACAAAGTTTGCTGCTACAATGTTCTTAGATCTTTTTGTCAGTAGTTACTATAGTATATTTACAAGGATTCCATAAGTGTCAAAGGCTTTTATTGACCATTACATTAAATTCATGCAAAGAGTCAATATTTGCACTGTTGACACTTCTTTTCAAGACCTCTGCAATCTGTCCTGGCATGCTGTTTATTACTTTCTGGACCACGTCCTGATTGATGGTAGCCCATTCTTGCATGATCAATCTTTGGAGTTTGTCAGAATTTGTGAGTTTTTGTTTGTCCACCCGCCTCTTGAGGATCGACCACAGGTTCACAATGGAATTAAGGTCTGGGGAGTTTTCTGGCCATCGACTCAAAATGTTGACGTTTTGTTCCTTGAGCCACTTAGTTATCACTTTTGCCTTATGGCAAGGTGCTCCATCATGCTGGAAAAGGCATTGGTCATCACCAAACTGTTTTTGGATGGTTGGGAAAAGATGCTCTCGAAGAATGTGTTGGCACCATTCTTTATTCATGGCTGTGTTTTTAGACAAAATTGTGAGTGAGCCCACTCCCTTGGCTGAGTAGCAACCCCACACATAAATGGTTTCAGGATGCTTTACTGTTGGCATGACACAGAACGGATGGTAGCGCTCACCTTGTCTTCTTCAGACAAGGTGTTTTCTGGATGGCCCAAACAATCGGAAAGGGGATTTATTAATAAAAATGCATTCTAATCCCTGTACCTTTTGCAGATTATCAGTCTGTCCCTGATGCTTTTTCTGTTTTTCCTGTAGAGAAGTGGCTTCTTTGCTGCCCTTCTTGACACCAGGCCTTTCTCCAAAAGTCTTTACCTCACAGTGTGTGCAGATGCACTCACACCTGCCTGCTGCCATTCCTGAGCAGACTCTGCACTGGTGGTCCCCCGATCTCACAGCTGAATCAACTTTAGGAGATGGTCCTGGCACTTGCTGGACTTTCTTGGGCACCCTGACACCTTCTTCACAACAATTGAACCTCTCTCTTAGATGATCCAATAAATGGTTGATTTAGGTGCAATCTTACTAGCAGAAATATCCTTGCCTTTTTGTGCAAAGCAAGGATGACAGCATGTGTTTCCTTGCAGGTAACCATGATTTCAAGTACCACCCTCCTTTTAAAGCTTCCAGTCTGATATTTTTACTCAATCAGCATGACAGAGTGATCTCCAGCCTTGTCCTCATCAACACTCTTACCTGTGTTAACAAGACAATAACTGACATGATGGCAGCTGGTACTTTTGTGGCAGGGCTGAAATGCAGTGGAAAGAAGGACTTTGCAATTAATTGCAATTCATCTGATCACTCTTCATGACATTCTGGAGTATATGCAAATTAACCATCATCAAGACTTTGTAAAAAATAGTATGTGTTCCATTCTCAAAACTATTGACCACAACTGTACATGGAAATGTGAAAATCATACAGCCATGCACCAAATTATCTCTAAGGAACAGACATAAATCTTGCATAATATGGCTCAATTTTCTTTCTGTGTCCTTATAACATATGAATTGCTATATCTATAAGCCTAAACCACTACATTCCCTTATTGGTTGTGTTCCATCTTTATACTCAAGCATCGCCTTTGCCAACTTGTGATTTGGCCAAATAATTACTGTCATTTTTTTTCATTACAACACAAATCATTATTTCACTGCTGGCAGAGTATATAGTACAAAAACTTAAAAAATAGATGGTTTACCCATTAGGGGTGGAACGGTATATTCACATTGAACCGAAACGGTATGGGCGTCACGGTTCGGTGCATGAATATACACGGATAATCCACACGGTATAAAAATTAATTAAACTTGCGTGCAAATTAATTAATGTAATGCGGAACTACCGGGTTGTTTATGGACACCTAATCTGTGGCCCCGCCTTAGGTCTGAAGCTACGTAGCCGGGCTCCACCTATGTATGCAGTTTTTTGTCAGGTCAACCGGTGGGTGAGTCAGAGATAGCAGCGCAAAGGACGCATTTGGCGAGTGGTGGCGACCCACAAGAGTTAGAGGACCCGCCGAACTCTAAGATCGCAAATTTGGGAAAACTTCAGTTTCCCAGTCAGTTACAGTCATAGATTGTATTTGTCGGTTACAATACTACAGGCGATAGAGTGGTGGATAAGATGAGGACTGTGTGTCAGCGTTGCTTAGCAGTTGTTGGGTATGTGAAGGGAAATACCTCTAACAGACTAACGGATATCCGACGCAACCACCCAGATATGTTAGCTCAGGGGAGAGACTTTATGACACTAGGTGTTAAAGTCGGAGACATACACAATAAAAAAATTGCGTTCAACATTTTTGTTGAGCTTTTCCCTCCATTGTACCAAACTCGTACCGAACCGTGATGTCTGACCCGAGGTATGAACTGAACCGTGACTTCTGTGTACCGTTCCACCCCTATCACCCATAAACTGTTAAACTTTAAAGTCACTGACTTACAGTATTTTATATCAATATAATGAATAATGATAGCCTGGAAAAATCCTGACCCAAATCCGGAGGATATAACGGTCTGGCTTTGAGTAATGAAAATGACCCAATTTGAGAGGCGGCATCAAGCATGCATTTGAAAATCTCACTGTACGCAACTGGATAACACTACGACCTATCACCAGTGGTTTTTCGCTAAGCCCCAATGGCGGAGCTAACTGGTAGATAAAATTATTGCCGTGGCAAATCGGCAAAACAGAAAAACGTCCTTTTTAAAAAAGGAACGATTCGAGCGCCGTCTCCTGTTACTCTTTTAGACATAAAGCCAAGTCTAACTCGTTCATTGTAGTGGCCAAAGCCATTTTAAACAACTGGTGTTCATCCATAGCGTTCTTACATGTTTACAAATGACTTTTGAGGTCGCAGTGCTGTCGTCATCTGTTTAACACGCCTCTGGCACGCCTATATCAGATACACCGATGCGCTTGGTGCAGCTGGGCTACAAGGGCATAGTTAATGAGCAGAATTACTCGGTGCCAGAGTAACTTGCTGAGCAAATTCAAATTGTGCTCTCGCGAGAACTCTGGATTTCCAGGGTAGAATAATGATACATCCTCTGCTGTAACCCACTGTGCTGATTTTGTTAGTTTGTTTTCATTCAAAAAAGCTTTTGTCATACAATTGCGTACTTTAACCGTAATTGCACAATTGTACATGTATGCAGCATTCAAAATAACAAAAAAACAGTCCCTGCCTCTCAGTACAGCTGTGTCAATGCAGCCATGAGTTTGAATCCTTGTTGCATACGGACAGTGTCGATGTTTCCAGCAAAGGGTTGTGCAAATCGGATCAGCATTACTGTGGCAGCTTGGAACTAATGTAGGGCAGAGTTATCCTGTCTCGTTAGGGAGAATGTGTCCTACTCTCAGCGTGTTTGTGCCGGCGAATACCTAATGGTCGAAGGAGCAGTGTGATAAGCAGCAAAATGGCCTTGCTGGAGGACACATGACTTGATCTTTGACTCTCCCAAAATGTCTTGTTAATTTTAAAGCGATGAGGAATGGGTAATATTGAAAAATTGGGAATTACAAAATTGGGAAGGTAACGTCAATCCGGTAAGAGTATATGAAAACGAAGATGGCGCTGCTTGTTGAACAGGTTGTGTATTCATGAGCAATTGTCGCTGAGCTAGCGTGTGTTTTTGTATGATTCATGTGTTCATGAGTGCACATTGTTGTCTGCTGGCTACAGACTGACAGGGGCTGTATTATTCCATGTGTACAAGTGTCACATCAAATCAGTGCAGTAAAGGGGCAGTCTGAGGGCTTTGAGGTTTGTTGTGAAATCTGCCAGGGCCACATTACTGGCATAAGACTTGTCTGAGAACGCATTTGACCAGTCTATTTGTCTCTCAGCCACTCTGTGCTTGAATACATACAAGTGTTACTGGCAGACACACACATTTGTTTGTTTTTCTACCCTAATTGAAACCCAAAAATTAATCAACCCTATTCAATAAGACTTACACTAACCTTAAGTCCTAAAGCCCTTCACTCAGCCTAACCCATAAAGCCTAACTTAATTGACAATCCAATAGTAGCTCTATGCTCAGTGTAAAATTTTCCCTAAACCTAACTTCTTGACAATATGAAAAGAGATGACAGTTCTTTGCATAGTTTAGACACACTTGGAAAAAACTGATGTTACAATAAATCTTTCTCTGTATATATGTTAACCTGACCTCTACATGGTAACATGCCACCTTTTTGCAACATTTGATTATGATTTATTTGCATTCATTATAGATTAAAAATGATAAAAAAGTCAACATTACACACAAAATCTGGGCAAACTTTTACGACATTCAGCCCTAAAAATATTGATTGACTCACAAGTCAATTCAAATGTTTAACTACCGTATTACTAGGAATTAACTCATCTTTTAATCTGTCAGACTGTGATGGTTGTTCTGCCTGGTATCAACAACCATGGGCTCCTCTAAGCAGATGTCTGAGGACTTGACAATGAAAACAATTATATTTGACAAAAGAGAAGGCTATAAAATAAAAATCACTCAATGCTTCCAGCTACCAATTTCAACCATCAGAAGCATTGTCACGACATGGATGTCAATGTAAATGCCACAGCTCATGTCAAAGCATGATCTGGAAGACAAGGAAAAAGATCACACAGACTTGCCCAAGGGCCTAGGAATGAGTGTGATATTGGGGAGGGACACCATATATTTTTCACAAATTGTTCTTATTGTTGGGGAAGACCACATTGCCAGTCTGTAACATTGTAACATCTCCCCTGCTCCTACGCCCTTGGACTTGCCCAAGAACTGGTAAGAACTGCCCAACAGAATCCATAAGTCACTGCAAAGGACATTCAGAACAGTATCTGCCACTGGAGTATGGAAAGCCATTTTTGTCAATATAAATAAATAAATATGGCTATGAAATAAGTCCTGAAATAAATAAATGACACAATAAATATATAAATATTTAAATATAAATATATAAACGCAGTCCAATAAAATATTAAATTGTTTTTTATTTCATAATGGTGTTTTTCAAAGGAAACCTTTTATTTATTTCAGGGGAATTTTACTTCATAATTCCACATTTATTTATTTCAAGGCACTCTTATTTCATAATGACACATTTCATAATATCCATTTGTTATATTCAAATGAATGGGGCGTGGTTATCTCACAGATTCAAACCAAGGCCGTAACCAGGATTTAACAAATACCGAGGTCAAAAATACCAACCCCCCAACAAAAATACATTTTTAAAAGACAACATATTTATTTTCAATAACAACGTTTGTGTTAATTCAACAATAGGTTATGTTTGGGCCATGCTTAATACAAGGATAATATTCATCACTTCACAACACCTTAATTATCCATATAATAT